>CM042535.1:0-2500 GCA_023630585.1 Cranoglanis bouderius
TTTAATTTTAATTCTTATTTTAATTTTAATTTTAATTTTTAATTTTTAATTTCACTTTAATTTTAATTTTAATTTTAATTTTTAATTTTAATTTTTAATTTTAATTTTAATTTTAATTTTAATTTTAATTTTAATTTTAATTTTAATTTTAATTTTAATTTTTAATTTTAATTTTAATTTTAATTTTTTAATTTTTAATTCTTAATTTTAATTCTTAATTCTTAATTCTTAATTAATTTTAATTTTAATTCTTAATTTCTAATTTTAATTTTTAATTTTTGTACTTTAATTTTAATTTTAATTTTAATTTTAATTTTAACTTTTAATTTTAATTCTTAATTTTAATTTTAATTTTAATTCTTAATTTCTTAATTTTGAATTTTAATTTTAATTTTAATTGTAATTTTAATTTTAATTTTAATTCTTAATTCTTAATTTTAATTTTAATTTAATTTTAATTTTTAATTTTAATTCTTTAATTTTTAATTCTTAATCTTTAATTCTTAATTTTAATTTTAACTTAATCTTTAATTTTGAATTTTAATTCTCATGAATTTTAATTCTTAATTTTAATTTTAATTCTTAATTTTAATTCTTTTAGATTTTTTAATTTTAAAGTTCTTAATTCTTAATTTCTTAATTTCTTAATTTCTAATTCTTAATTTTTAATTTTTAATTTTTAAATTTCTAATTTTTAATTTTAATTCTTAATTCTTAGATTTTAATTTTTAAATTTCTTAAATTCTTAATTTTTAATTTTAATTTTAATTTTAATTTTTAATTTTAATCTCTTAATTCTTAATTTTTAATTCTTAATTTTAATTTAATTCTTAATTTTTAATTCTTTAATTTTAATTCTTAATTTTAATTCTTAATTTTAATTCTTAATTTTTAATTCTTAATTTTAATTCTTCTTAATTTTAATTTCTTCTAATTCTTAATTTTTAATTTTAATTTTAATTCTTAATTTTTAATTTTAATTTTAATTTTCACAATTCAACTTAATTTTAATTTTAATTTAATTCTTAATTTTAATTCTTAATTCTTAATTTAATTCTTAATTCTTAATTTTAATTTCTTAATTTTAATTTCTAATTTTTAAATTTTTAATTTTTGTAATTTCTTAATTTTAATTTTAATTTTAATTTTACTTTAATTTTAATTCTTAATTTTAATTTTAATTTTAATTCTTAATTTTAATTTTTAATTTTAATTTTAATTTTAATTTTAATTTTAATTTTAATTCTTAATTTTAATTTTAATTTTAATTTTAATTTTAATTTTAATTTTAATTTTAATTTTACTTTAATTTTAATTTTAATTTTAATTTTAATTTTTAATTTTAATTTTAATTTTAATTTTAATTTTAATTCTTAATTTTAATTTTAATTTTAATTTTAATTTTAATTTTAATTTTTAATTTTAATTTTAATTTTAATTTTAATTTTAATTTTAATTTTAATTTTAATTTTAATTTTAATTTTTAATTTTTAATTTTAATTTTAATTTTTAATTTTAATTTTTAATTTTAATTTTAATTTTAATTTTAATTTTAATTTTAATTTTAATCTTAATTTTAATTTTAATTTTAATTTTTAATTTTAATTTTAATTTTAATTTTAATTTTAATTTTAATTTTAATTTTAATTTTAATTTTAATTTTAATTTTAATTTTAATTTTAATTTTAATTTTAATTTTTAATTTTAATTCTTAATTTTAATTTTAATTTTTAATTTTAATTTTAATTTTAATTTTAATTCTTAATTTTAATTTTTAATTTTAATTCTTAATTCTTAATTTTAATTTTAATTCTTAATTTTAATTTTAATTTTTAATTTTAATTTTAATTTTAATTTTAATTTTAATTTTAATTCTTAATTCTTAATTTTAATTTTAATTTTAATTTTTAATTTTAATTTTAATTTTAATTTTAATTTTAATTTTAATTTTAATTTTAATTTTTAATTTTAATTTTAATTTTAATTTTAATTTTAATTTTAATTTTAATTTTAATTTTTAATTTTAATTTTAATTTTAATTTTAATTTTAATTTTAATTTTAATTTTAATTTTAATTTTAATTTTTAATTTTAATTTTAATTTTAATTTTAATTTTTAATTTTAATTTTAATTTTAATTTTAATTTTAATTTTAATTTTAATTTTAATTTTAATTTTAATTTTAATTCTTAATTTTAATTTTAATTTTAATTTTAATTTTAATTTTCTAATTTTAATTTTAATTTTAATTTTAATTTTAATTTTAATTTTAATTTTAATTTTAATTTTAATTTCTTAATTTTAATTTTAATTTTAATTCTTAATTTTAATTTTAATTTTTAATTTTAATTTTAATTTTAATTTTAATTTTAATTTTAATTTTAATTTTAATTTTAATTTTAATTCTTAATTTTAATTTTAATTTTAATTTTAATTTTAATTTTAATTCTTAATTTTAATTTTAATTTTAATTTTAATTTTAATTTTAATTTTAATTTTAA
>CM042535.1:7500-82500 GCA_023630585.1 Cranoglanis bouderius
ATTTTAATTTTTAATTTTAATTTTAATTTTAATTTTTAATTTTAATTTTAATTTTAATTTTTAATTTTAATTTTAATTTTAATTTTAATTTTAATTCTTTAATTTTTAATTCTTAATTTTAAATTTTAATTTTAATTTTAATTTTTAATTTTAATTTTTAATTTTTAATTTTAATTTTTAATTTTAATTTTAATTTTAATTTTAATTTTAATTTTGTAATTTTAATTTTAATTTTTAATTTTAATTTTAATTTTAATTTTTAATTTTAATTTTAATTTTTTAATTTCTTAGCCCCAATTTTAATTTTTAATTTAATTCTTAATTTTAATTTTAATTTTAATTTTTAATTTTAATCACTTTAATTTTAATTTTAATTTTAATTTTAATTTCAATTTTAATTTTAATTTTAATTTTAATTTTAATTTTAATCTTTAAATTTAACCCTAATTTTAATTTTTTACCCATTCTTAATTTTTAACCTAAAAGGCCCTAACCCTAATCCTCAACTCCTAACCCCTAACCCTCAACCCTAACCTAAACCCAACTCCCTAACCCTAATCTCCTAACCTCTAAGCCCTAACCCTAACCCTAACCTCAACCCCTCTAACCCTAACCCTAACCCCTAACCCTAACCTCTCTCTCTCTAACCCTAACCCTAACCCCTAACCCTAACCCTAACCCTAACCCTAACCCTAACTGGGCCTAAAAACATCCGTGGGGACTGAATGAAAAAGGGACACACAGGATACCAGGAACTGACACTAGGCAGGTCTGCGTTAAACGGGTCCTAGTCCTGGACTGGGACTGCGGGGTTCAGGACCCTGGGCCTAACCCCAACTTCTAAATCCTCAACCCTAACCCCCTAACCCTGAACCCCTATCTAACCCTAACCCTAACTCCCAATCCCCTAGCCTTAACCGGAACTCAATCCCTAAACCTAACCCTAAATCTTACCTTAATCCCCAACCCTAAGCCCTAACCCCAACCTCTGGGCTAACCTCACTCCTAAACCTAACCTCAGTCTAGCCATGTCTCATGTTGGCAGTAATCTAATTGTACAAAACTTATCTTACAATTAGTCTGCAAACTTTTTTTATTTTTTAATTTTAATTAACTCTAACCCTAACCTAAAACACACTGAACATGGAAAAATGGGTGGATTTAAGTTAGAGGGAAGTGTTGCTTATGGCAACCCTAATCCCAGCTATAACCCATATATATGTATATATATATATATATATATATTTTAAAATAACCCTATATATAGATATAAGAACATTGTCCCTAATTTATATATATATTCCTTTTATTTTTTACCCAAATATACACAACCTGTAACCTAAAACTATCCTAACCTAAAAATATATATATATATATATATATATATATATATATATAAAACACTAATATTTTATATTCAAAATAATCTAAAAGTAATACATTTCCACAATTTTAATTGGAAAAGGCAGCTTTTATTTTTTCTTGATTGGCTCTAAGCTGTTTCAATTCAAACTGGAACAAGGGAATAAAGGCCCGATTGGCTCTCATAATACAAATAAATGAATACATCAAAAGCCTTTACATCATTAAAATTCCAGCTACAACAGTTAACGTGAGGCTTCAGAATTTCATTCACTGCTTCCAACTCTGAGAGAGAAAATCATAACACCTTTTACATTTCAAAGCTTATTATTCTGATCCTCAATATACATTTGTTTATTTTCATTACTTTATTTTAATAATAATAATAATAGTCAAATTAACCCTATATATTCTTTTTGAAAATCAGAACAAGCCTGCCTGAAGAAGGTTCTGAGAACTGAATACGCTGAATACAACGGCTTGTCTTATTCCCAGCCATAATCCAAATCAAAAAAAAATTCTATCTTACACATATAAATTACACAAAAACACTAAGACCAAATTGATTACAGGCCTTTATTTGGATTTATTTATTTTTTTTTTACACAAGGTCAAACTTGGACAAATTGAATTATACTTACCTTTCTGGATATATATATTTTTTCTCAGATCCTTCCTTTAATTTCACATTTAGAAATTCGCTGGTGATAATTCTCCAAAACATGGTTCTTGCCAGAGAAAAAGAGAATCATGGGTTGACTTTTGTCACCCGTGGACTCAGGCATGCCGCTAGCCATTCAGGCACAGCCGGGCCTATGCCCCCCTCGCTCATTCCACGCAGCACTGAGCGTTTCCATGCACAGAGGAGAGAGAGTATTCTCTCATGCAGATGCAGTTAAACGATCCGATGGGCGGCTACGCTATGAGGGCACCCTGACTTACCGCACATCTGAGTCCTTATCCGCTGACGGTATCACGAGGGGACACAATTTTGAACCTGGTCTGATGGCTTTTAAGGGTCCGACATTCAGGTCCAAACAAAAAGTCATCCGCTTCTCATGAAGGAAACCATGAGGAGAGGGTGCAGAAACAGAACATGGGCTTATCTGCTCACACCTGTACAAAAGGCCTAAAAAATACATTTCAGAAACAAAACACAAAGACCTCAAAACACACTGTTCGGATGACTCTGATTTTGTCATTAAACCTTGGCGTGTTATTTAAAGAGTCATTAAACTAGTACAGCCACAAAAACAATACTCACCAGGAACAGCACCAGTTGGGTGGTCGGGGCCACATTAAAATTGAAAATTCTTCTACCTGTCAGACTTAGGTCATCAAAACCAGCATTGCCAAACCCTACAACTTTATTTGTTTTAGCCCTTATTGAAGGCAAATTACTCAACGCCAAAAACTGGGCCTAAAAAAAAAAAAAAAAAAAAAAAAAAAAAAAAAAAAATACATTAGCCAGAAGAAATGCTGATACTTAAACAGCATTAAATATGATTTTTAGACGCACTGGTGGAAGAAATGGCCAAGCTAATTGTCATGTTCTCTATTATAGGGCATGGGAGGCGTGCTTAAAAATTAATACTTTCCCATGGACAATCCCTGGATTAGCCTGCTCTACTGTAACCCCATAATGAGAGGGTCCAGATCGGTTCCCTCGTTTGGTCCAGAGATATCATTGTCTGCATGAACCTCCACCAGTGTTAGCGAATCACACTGTGTCTCTCTCTGCCCGCAGCTCCTGAATAAGCGGCGGGGTTGTTGTTTCCACTGACTCGTACACCGAATCGGACATGGGTAAGGGTTAGGGGTTAAGATTAGGTTTTTGAGATGGAAATTGGGCAAGACTTTATCCGACTTTATCTCCTGACTCAGGTTTTGGTGATGGTAATTAGCCATGACATTATCCATAGTTGGGTATTATGTTGTGGGTAATGTCTTGGTGATGGCTTCGGTTGTCCGTAGTTGGGTATTATGTTGGTAGTAGTTTGGGCTAAGTTGTTATTCCCGAACCAGACTTTTGGCAATGGTATTTGGGCAAGACTTTATCCGCAGTTGAGTGTGGCAGTTGTTTGAGGCTAATTTGTTACTCCTGATTTAGGCTTTGGTGATGTTAATTAGCCGTAGCTTTATCCGTAGTTGGGTATTAGGTTTTGGGTATTGTCTTGGTGATGGCTTTGATGATGGTAATCCATTTATCCGTGGTTGGGTATTTGTACTGATTGGAATTGTTTCAGGCCAAGCTATTATTCCTGGTTCAGGTTTTGGAAACTAGGCAAGCTGAATAACTACAATTAGTTATTAATTTTCTAGCCAAAAAATTATATTTGTAAAGTGCTTTTAACTGTGGGTATTGTTAAGAAGCTATTTTTTATGGCTAATAAATTTGTTTTTTATGGCAAGATTTAGACTTCAATTAATTTTAAAGCTTTTACAGATTTTAAACTAAAAAGATTAAAATTGCTGTGAAGTGTGGTGCACAATGGACTGGTGCATGGGCAGTGCTAAGTCACCAAGTAGAAGGCTTGGCCCCATTTAAGGTCTGTTGGCCCCAGACCACCCAACTGCATGTTGTCCTAGTGGACCCAGGAGGGATGGCTACTTACCTAGCTCTGACCAGAATGATTCGTTAACACCACAAGGTTTCCCGAGTCACCCGAACAGAGCCTGTGACTAGGTCTATCCAGCTAAAAATGCCTAACTATCTAACACCGCTAACTTTCGTTAACACCGCAAGGTATCCAGGCTGTCCGGCCACATCCCCTCTAGCTAAGCCAGGGGTCCGGAGGTAGGTCCCGTGCAATACGTCACATCCAGATGGCCCTGGTCAGGTAACAACCCAGAGGATGACTTCCCTACCTGTAACCAATCAGGCTTCTACTTACGTAGCCGCCCCCCAGCTCGGAGTGTGAGTGGTTGTGTCTGACCAAGTTCCTGGTTATGGTAGATTGTAAAAATTTTGAAACGCTCCTAAGGCCTATATTTGTGTGAACATCAGAAGGAGGGGGTTCTATTGTGTAAGAAGAAGAAAACCGCGTGCGAATAGCTACAACAGTTGCTGAGATATTTGCGTTTAAAGTCGTAAAATGAAAAGGACCATGATTCTCTTTTTCTCAAATATAAAGTAGTTTAGTGCTGCGCATAATTATCTTGTCCAGCAAGACATAAGCGGCTGCGCGTCTACCCTCAGTGGGACTTGTGTTGAGAAGGAAAGGCTGTGATGTGCAGTTTTGCTAATTTTAATGGGTCTCCTTCATCCATTACAGTGTGCTTTCCACAAGCACTGAATAACGAAGGAGGCCTGTGAAGGGTCCTCCCAGTTTTCTTTTTTTTTTTTCCCCGAGATTTGGATTAGGTTAAGGTCAAAATGCTTTTAAATTTTGTATTTTATTTTACTTAATTTATTTATTATTTACCATTTATTTATTTTTTTTATATTATATATTTAACGTTTATGTATTTATTTATTTATTTATTTTAATTGGGTTGTAGGATTGGGGTTGAGTTTAGGACTAAGGGGAGGGGAGAGGAGGGGAGGGGAAGGGAGGGGAGAGGAGGGGAGGGGAAGGGAGGGGAGTGGAGGGGTTTTGATGTTGAGGGAAGAGGGTTATGGTTAGGGTTGGGTTAACCCTAGGTATTAAGGGTAAAAATTTGGGTTTGGATTAAGGGGTTAAGGTTAGGGTTAAGGGGTTGGAGTTATGGTTCAGGGCCTAGACGTTAAGGGGTGAAGGGTTAGGGTTAGGATTAAGGGTTAAGGGTTGGAGTTGGTATTACAGGTTAGGTTTAGGGTAAGGGTTAGCAGTTAGGGTTTAGGGTTAGGATTAGGGTTAGGGGATTAAGGTTAGGATTAGGGTTAGGGCTTGAGGTTAGGGTTAGGGGATTGAGGTTAGGATTAGGGTTAGGGGGTTGAGGTTAGGATTAGGGTTAGGGGGTTGAGGTTAGGATTAGGGTTAGGGGTTGAGGTTAGGGTTAGGATTAGGGTTGGGGGTTGAGGTTAAGGTTAGGATTAGCGTTAGGGGATTGAGGTTAGGATTAGGGGTTGAAATTAGGGTTGGGGTTGGGGGGTGTTTTAGGAGGGTAACCTAACTAGCTAAACTATGTGCACAGGCCATCAATGTCGCTCACTCAACTGGATTCACCTGTCATTCAGGCCTTGGGGGTATATAGTGCCAAATTTACTAATCCAAATTCTCTCTGCTCTTTTTCTCTGGGGTACAGACCACTGTGGGTTAGGGTTAAGGGGTTGGGGTTATGGTTCAGGGCCTAGATGTTAAGGAGTGAAGGGTTAGGGTTAGGATTAAGGGTTAAGGGTTGGAGTTGGTATTACAGGTTAGGGTTAGGACATGGGTTAAGGTTAAGGTTAGGGCTAGAGGTTAAGGTTAGGGGTTAGGGGATTAGAGGTTAGGGTTAGGGGTTAGAGTTTTCTATTATAGAAAAAAGCTAGACAGAATACATAAAACTTGACAAATTGGTTTAAAATTTAAGTTTTATTTGAAATTGGATGTACTGGGACTAAACATGGTGCCAACAGTTTTCGTGCAAAGTGCTATCAATTATATAAGTGCTATCAATGTAAGTGCTACCCACAGCAAAAAAAAAGGTGAAAAAAGATACCATCGCACTCTAAATAAGTAATTTTGTGTTGATAAATCCACACATCATAAAGTGAAAACCTTGTGTGCCCCTTGAATAGTCCCAGTAGTAAGTGCTAAATGAAGAGAAGAAGACAACAACGAAAAAAAGAAGAGGAAGTGAAAGAATATGGGTGGATGATGAGGTGGGAGGGGGACCCTTACTGCTATCAAACCCTAACCCTAGATAGGGTGCTAGAAGGAGAGAGGTCCTGAAATCTGTACTACCCATCTAGACTCTGGATTCCTAGTTGGATCTGGATCTTCTAAGGATCTATCCATGTGGTATGGGAGATGGTTAAAAAAGTGCTTAAAAATGGGTTAAATTGCTAAAAGTATATGTACTAAAAAACATCAACCACTTCAGTCTTATGTTAGTCTGATTAGTATCACACACACAAGAAAGAAAAAGAGGAAGGAGTCCTTAAGACTCCTCTAGTGGTCCCAAAAGTCCCACACCCCATGAATCCAGAGTCCTGGACCAGCAGCTTTCAATAAATAAGTAAATAAAAATAAATCATTATGAATGGATAAAAAACAATATATCTAGATAAGATAGTATAAAAATAATTAATTTAATACATAAATATATACATAAAACCAGTGTATAAAATCTCTAGAAGGTTTTAAATCATATCTCTCTCCCTCCAAACAATCCCCACCTAATCCCTTGTCCTCATATATTGTCATTAAATCTTGTGTTGAAACTCTGGGGATGTTCAGTTTCTAACTCTTGAATCCAATAAGTTTCCCTCCTCCTTCTCTGTTCCATGGACCACATCATGTTGGCCTCCAATTCCGAGATCCTCAGGTTGCTTATACCTACTGCTGCAAAATGTGTTACCAAATGTGTGTTCCGTGACTGTTTGTGAATGGTATGTATGTGTTGTTTTAATCTTTCCCCAATGCTGTATCTGGTTTCCCCAATGTACCTTTTCCTGCAGTGATTGCATGTAATCATGTAAATCACATTTTTGGTTTTGAGTGTTATTGATTGTGAAATCGGATGACACTTGTTCCCCGTCCACAGGAACTTTAGTAGTTGAAAATGCATAGTTCCAGCAGAAGGTGCCGCTCTCTGACCAGATGTGAACTTGGACCTGACCAGGAGATCTTTGATGTTCTTATTTTTCCGGTAAGCTGAAATGATCCAATATGGTTTAAGTGGTGTGTGTATTTGTTGTGTTTTCTGGAATTGTTGTTTTAACTTGCTGTTTAAAGTCCTAGATATTTCTGAAAAGGTTGTGATGATGGGGATGACATCCTTGGGTTCCGGCATCAATCGTGTCTGGTTATTCTTTAGGTCACACAATGTGTCTGCTTTGGTGTATCTTAAAAACCTCTTTGAATGACCTTGTGATCTGAGGGCTTTAAACAAAGTCTGTGTTGCTTCTTTGAAATGGATATCAAAAGAGCTAATTCTGTAAAAACAGATTATTTGTGATTTAATTAAGCCTTTGAAAGTGTGTCTGGGATGATAGCTTGATTTGTGTAGCAGTGCATGTGAATCCGTGGGTTTGAAAAAGACCTTGGTGTGTAGTATTTTCAGGTTGTTCTCTGTCTGAGTGGAGAAAACCGTGGTATCCAAGAAGTCAACCCTCTCATGATTAATGGTTGATTTCACTCTAATATGTGTGTGATGTGAATTTGCCAAATTTAAGAAAGTGTCAAAATGTTGTTTGTCATGATGCCAGACCCCAAAGATGTCATCCAAATACCTATAATACACGGCCGGTAGGTGAGGGCACTTTTGAAATAGTGTCTCTTCCCACTCCGCCATGTATATGTTGGCATATGCTGGGGCAAATTTCTTACCCATGGCCGTTCCTTGGACCTGCAGATATGTCTGGGAATTGAACTCAAAAACATTCCTGGTCAAGTTTATTTCTAATAACTGTAGAAGTTCAGCATCTGGTCGGTCAGGGTCTGGATACCTGTTCAGACATCGTGCCACCGCCTGTAATCCTGCCTCTGTATTAATATTTGTGTATAAGCTTTCTACATCAATGGTGAATAGGAAGGCCAAATCTGGAAACGTCCTGTTCCTAATTTTGTCTATGAAATCATATGTATCTTTTAAGTAGCTGGTATGGAGTTGTGAGACAGGATTGAGGAAGTAGTCGATGTATTGTGCCACATTATAGGTCTCACTTCCACAATCTGATACTATTGGACGTCCCTGTGGGACCTCAGAGGGGACTGTCCATGTCTGTGGATCCTTGTGAATTTTTGGTAATAAGTAAAATTGTCTAGGTCTAGGGGGATTTGGGCCAATAAGATAATTTCCATGTGTAAATATGTAGGTATTTAGTTTTTTGAGATTTTCTTGTTGGTGTTTGGGTAGAATGTCTGAATAATTAAGTAACGGGGTGTAGATCGTGGCATTGGGGAACGTTACTGTGGCTATTCTCCGTAGTTCTTGTAGCTGTTTTTTGGTTGTGCTTTCAAAATTTTGTTCTTTATTATTAATCCCTAAGGATAAGATGATCTTCTGTACCGCATGGTTAGGGGTTAGCTTTTGTAATACTTTAGCTATGTGTAGAAAGTTTGCCCCTGGATAACTGTCAACTTGGATCTGTTGGCCATGGAAGTATGGAATCCTAGAAAGGTTGGAGTCCCCAATGAACAGAATAGGTTTTTTAACTTTAACCGTCCAATCCATTATTTTCCTAGTGGTATTAGGATGTCTAGTTGGAACTTGGTAGTTTGCTGTGTCCTTACTGTTTATCGGAGACTCCAACCCACTGACGCTTTTCCTATCGTGAGGAGTCAAGGAGAAGGAAGGGAGAGAAAGGGAGGTTCCTGGTTATGGTAGATTCTAAAAATTTTGAAATGCTCCTAAGGCCTATATGTGTGTGAACATCGGAAACAGGGGGTTCTATTGTGTAAGTAGAAGAAAACCGCGTGCAAATAGCTACAACGGTTGCTGAGATATTTGCGTTTAAAGTCGTAAAATGAAAAGGACCATGAGTCTCTTTTTCTCAAATATAAAGTAGTTTAGTGCTGCGCATAATTATCTTGTCCAGTGAGACATAAGCGGCTGCGTGTCTACCCTCAGTGGGACTTGTGTTGAGAAGGAAAGGCTGTGATGTACAGTTTTGCTGATTTTAATGGGTCTCCTTCATCCATTACAGTGTGCTTTCCACAAGAACTGAATAAAGGTGTGAACCACGAAGGAGGCCTGTGAAGGTCCAGCTCCTATACCGGTTGAGTCACAATGGGGGTCGGGACTAAGTTTTAAGGCTCCTCCCACTTTTCTTTTTTTCTTTTTTTTCCGAGATTTGGATTATGGCTAAGGTTAAGGTCAAAATGTTTTTAAATTCTGTATTTTATTTTATTTTTATTTATTTATTATTTACCATTCATTTATTTATTTATATTATATATTTAACTTTTATTTATTTATTTATTTATTTATTTATTTATTTATTTATTTTTATTGGGTTGTAGGATTGGGGTTGAGTTTAGGACTAAGGTTGTGTTAGGGTTAGGTTTAGTATTAAGGTTATGCTTAGGGTTAGGTTTAGAGTTCAGGTTAGGAGTAGGGTTAGGATTAGAGACAAGGTTAGGATTAGGGTAGCAGTAAGTGTTAGAGTTAAGTTTTGGGTTATGTTTTAGGTTTAGAGTTAGGGTTAGGGAGACAGACAGGGAGAGAGAGGAAAGGGAGACAGTCTCGGGCATGCACCTGGGCACCGACTCGGGCACTCACCCGGGCCCAGACCCAGGCACCGACTCGGGCACACACCCAGGCACACAACCGGGCACCAACTCGGGCACACACCCGCGCACCGACTCGGGCACACACAAGTAATACAAATAGTAGTAACACAAATAATAACTTGGCCTGAAACAATTCCAATCAGATACAAATACAAATACCCAACCACGGATAAAGGGATTACCATCATCAAAGCCATCACCAAGACCATACCCACAACCTAATACCCAACTACGGATAAAGCTATGGCTAATTAACATCACCAAAGCCTAAATCAGTAGTAACAAATTAGCCTCAAACAACTGCCACACTCAACTGCGGACAAAGTTATGTGATTCAGGAATAACAACTTAGACCAAACCAATACCAACAACGTAATACCCAACTACAGAGAATGCTACAGCTAATTAACATCACCAAAGCCTAAATCAGGAGTAACAAATTAGCCTCAAACAACTGCCACACTCAACGGCAGATAAAGACTTGCCCAAATTCCATCGCCAAAAGCCGATTCGGGAATAACAACTTAGCCCAAACCAGTACCAACATAATACCCAACTACGGACAACCGAAGCCATCACCAAGACATTACCCACAACATAATGCCCAACTATGGATAATGTCATGGCTAATTTCCATCACCAAAACCTTTGCTAGGAATAACAGCTTAACCCAAAGACAACTTCCCATCAATACCTGACGATGGATAAAATTATTACTAAAGACAATCACTTAAAAAATCAGCTCCTGACCCACCAACTGAAAAACCTAATCGAGTTAGACTTGATTAGATTTGTTAAATTAGCAGACGCCAAGCCGGGGTCTGTTACAGGAACAATAGCTGTGCTAAACAAGCGCCGGCCCGTGCACTTTCCTTGGTTCCCTATTCAACCACGCAACAATATTGTGATGGGGGGAATCATTGTGCTCTCACCAAAACCTAACCCTAACCCCAACCCTAACCCTAACCCAGTGCTTGTGGAAAGCACAGTGTAATTGATGAAGGAGACCCATTAATATCAGCAAAACTGCACATCACAGCCTTTCCTTCTCAACACAAGTCCCACTGAGGGTAGACGCGCAGCTGCTTATGTCTCGCTGGACAAGATAATTATGCGCAGCACTAAACTACTTTATATTCGAGAAAAAGACACTCATGGTCCTTTTCATTTTACGACTTTAAACGTAAATATCTCAACAACCGGAGCTGAGCTATTCACACGCGGTTTTCTTCCACTTACACAATAGAACCCCCTCTTTCCGATGTTCACACACATATAGGACTTAGAAGCGTTTCAAATTTTTAGAATCCACCATAACCAGGAACACTCGTTCCTAGCAATGACTTGGCCGGACATGACCACTCACGCTCCGAGCCAGGGAGCGGCTACGTCAATAGAAGCCTGATTACTTCCCGAACCTACTCTGCCAGAGTAATGTAAGGAAAGAATCTGCTGACACACGCTTAATCTCTGGGGACACAACCCAGTGGAAACTTGATGGCTTCCCGAAGGGTTACGGCTCCTTGTGAGGTGGAACAGATAGGGAAGTCATCTGCTGAGTTGCTACCCAGCGAGGGCTATCTGGAGGTGACGTATTGCACGGGACCTACCTCCGGACCCCTGGTTTAGCTAGAGAAGGCCTACCCAGGCAAGGCTGATAGATAGACAATTTTCAGCTGGATAGACCTAGTCGCAGGCTCTGTTTGGGTGACTCGGGAAACCTTGCGGTGTTAACAAGAGTCATTCTGGCCAGAGCAAGGTAGGTAGCCAGCCCTCCTGGGTCCACTAGGACAGCATGCAGTTGGGTGGTCTGAGGCCAACAGACCTTAAACGGGGCCAAGTCTTCTATTTGGTGATTTAGCACCGCCCATGCACCAGTCCATTGTGCACCACACCTCGTAGCAACTAGATACTTTCGTAGTTTTGTAGTTTTTGTAGCTCAACACAGAATTGAGTTGAATTAATTAAAAAATTAATTGATGTCTAATTTGAAAAAAACAAATTTATAAATTAGAAAACTAAATAGAACAATAGAATCTTATCTGACCCAAATTAACATTTTAGAGAAAATTGCTTCTTAAACATTTTTTTAAAAAAACAAAAAAAGCACCTCATAAATATAATTGATTGACTATAAAACATACTAAATAACTTACATCCAAACCTAACTATTACAGTCAAATAAATCCAAAAAAATATAAGAACAGAATCTTAATCAAGCATATTAACAAAGTTGTTTCTTTAAAAATACCCATAATTTACAGTACTTTACACATATAATTGATTGGCTATGGGACACAGGCCGGGGAGTGATCGACCCATGGCTGGCCGCCTCAGATGAGGGTGTATAATGATTAAAGGCCGAAACACCCGATGACTCTGAGGAGCACTACTGATGATGTGTCCTGAAATTTAGCGTAACAATTTTAGTAGGTCAAAAATAAATAAATAATCAAAAAATTATTTTTTTAAAATAAATAAATAAATAAATACATAAATAAATAAATAAATTACATTAAATAATTGAATAAAAAAATGCTAATGCAGGTGTATATATGTATGTATATGTGGAATAATTAATAAATATATAACCTGAATAAATAAAATACAATAAATAAATAAAAAATACTTAAAATAAAAATAAAAAAATACAATGTGTGCAGTCGGACCCAAAATGATTCGGACACCTTCAACATTTCTCACATTATCACAGTTTATTCACTATAGTAATAAAATATGACATGAATTCAGAGTTAAACTGTGACAGAACAAATTCATCTTAATAATGTAAGATAACTTTGATAGAAAGGTACAGTGGGACCAAAAATTATTCAGACACCTGTTAGAATGACGATATTTACACAACTAAAAATACTTTTTTGGGAACCCTTAGCCTCTAGTGATTAAAGGCCGAAACACCTGATGACTAGCATAACAATTAAAGTAGGTCAAAAGGACAATCTAACCCTAAAATAACGGAACATTAGAAACATCAAACAATTATTTGAACTCTAGCAGGATATTTTAATTACAACAGGACAGACTGAGTTGTTTTTTTTTTTTTAATAAATAAATAAATAAATGAAATATAATTAAATAAATAAATAAATCATGAAAAGGAGTAACAACTTAGCCTTCGATAAAAACTACGGATAAAATCTTGCCCAATTCCCCTCGTCTCCATGACTGCACAAACTTCAGGTTTGCCCTTCACATAAACCCTAACCTTTATCTTCACTCCAATATTTTCAGTTTGCCCCTACCCCTTAAAATACTAGTACTAAATCCAACATCTAATCTTATACTTTACCCCAAAACACAGCGTCATCCTTTCCCTAAAATTTTGGTCCTAATCCCAACATTTAACTCTAAACTTAACCTTAATACTTAAACCATAGAATATGGGCCATATCCTGAACACCTAATCCTAAAACCTCACATACTTAAATCTTAAATCTACACCCTTAAATTGAGGCCTTAACCTTTCCTGATCTCACATCTGATCCTATACTTTACCCCAAAAATACAGCGTCACCGTTTCCCTAAAATTTTGGTCCTAATCCCAACACTTAACTCTGACCTTTACCTTAATATCTAAACCATGAAATATTGGCTATATCTTGAACACCTAATCCTAAACCTCACATACTTGAATTTTAAACCTATACCCTTAAATTGAGGCCTTAACCTTTCCTGACCCAAACCTCCAACAATAATCTTCCCGGTGCTCATATTCAATGGCAAACACAGCCAACAACATAGACAAAACATTTTAATCCAAATGGTCATCTGACGACCCAATCAAAACTCCAGCCTTGGGACACCCTTTCTCTCGCACCTGACCGGCCTTATACTCATCAAGGGATGGTGGGAAGAACGGGTAGGTGAGCGGAAAAATGCCTAAACAGGCATAGGGGGTTGACCTGCTCAGTCTAGTGGCTCGCCCGCATTCTGCTCTCCCTTACATCCACACCTGCACAAACTTGATGTTCGCCCCACCCCTAATCTTAATTCCAATATTTTAAGCTCAGCCCCATCCCTAAAAAATCTTGGCCCTAACCTTAGCCTTAAGACTAATGGTTTAGCCCATCTCTAAAAATACTAGTCTTAGACCTAATATCTAATCCTGCCCTTTACCACATGATATAGCTTTACCTCTTCCCTAAAATCCTGGCCCTAGTCCCAATACCTAACCCTCACTCTGCTCCTCTTCCCATGTCACCTCAGAACTGATCAGTGTTGAAAACGCTGCAAAAAAAGAACTTCAACCATAACCCAATACGGGCAACTCACAAAGAGACAATAACTATCTGAGCGATAGCAGTGCTTAACAGGCGCCGGCCAGTGCACTTGCCTTGGCTCCCTATTCAACCTAGCAGTTTCCAGACTGTGACGGGGGGGTCATTGTAAACTCAAAAACCTAACCCTAACCCTCTCAGGTTCTTGTTCTTCAGATATTCAGCTAATTGGATTTGTGTGTTTAGTGTTGTGTACATGTTTAATTTGGTTTGGGATTTAATTAGGGTTTTCCACTGTTCAGTGTACATGTTCTTTACATTTGTTTCACATGTATTCAGTCTGGATTTAGGGGTGTTTGGAGGTGTGCCCGGGTGTGTGCCCGAGTCAGTGCCCGGGTGTGTGCACAAGTCTGTGCCTGGGTGCATGCCCGGGTTGGTGCCCGACTCGGTGCCTGGGTTGGTGCCCGAGTTGGTGCCCGAGTCTGTGCCCGAGTCTGTGCCCGAGTTTGTGCCCGGGTCGGTGCCCAGGTCTGTGCCCGGGAGTCTGTGCCCAGATGCATGCCCAAATCAGTGCCCGAGTCGGTGACCGGGTGTGTGCCCGAGTCTGTGCCCGAGTCTGTGCCTGGGTGTGTGTCAGAGTCTGTGCCCGGGTCTGTGCTCGAGTCTGTGCCTGGGTACGTGCCCGAGTCTGTCTCCCTGTCTTGTCTCTCTCCCTGTCTGTCTCTCTCACTGTCTGTCTCTCTCTGTCTCACTCTCTCTAGTTCAGTTCAGTTCAGTTCACAGTGTGCTTTATTGGCGTGACTGTTTTAACAATGTTGCCAAAGCAAATTAATATAGAAGTTATAAAGACGAAAAATAACAACAGATTAAGGAATAGAAAAATAATAATGAATAAATTAAACATTAAACATGAATAAACACAAATTGAATTAACAAATGTATTACAGGAAGATATGCAGTATTTGATTTATATAAATTACACACACACATATATGATCTATTATAATAGACAGTGTTAGGATTAGATTAGATTAGAGGTGATTAGATTAGAGGTGATTTGTGTTTCTTATATGATGAAGAGTGGATATGAGCGTAGCTGCTGCCGCACATTCCTTCATGTTCCCATAAAACAAAGCTCAGTTTGTGCTCAGGTCTCAGAGAGGAGAAGTTTGGGATGATGGCTGTGAATTTACGGTAATATTCCTGTCTGATGTGGTTATATATTGGACAGATCAGAGTGAAATCTGTTTCTCTGTTTCTACTTCCTGTAGCACACAGTCTTTCTTCTCTGAGTTTATAGGTTTTAGTGTGTCTTCCTTTTTCAATTTCTAAATTCTGATGCCCCCCAATCTATATTTAGTCAGAATCTGTCTTTCTCTCAGGTTCTTGTTCTTCAGATATTCAGCTAATTGGATTTGTGTGTTTAGTGTTGTGTACATGTTTAATTTGGTTTGGGATTTAATTTGGTTTTTCCCCTGTTCAGTGTACATGTTCTTTACATTTGTTTCAAATGTATTCAGTTTGGATTTGGGGGTGTTTGGAGGTGTGTACGGGTGTGTGCCCGAGTCTGTGCCCGAGACGGTGCCCGGGTCTGTGCCCGGGTGTGTGCCCGAGTTGGTGCGCGAGTCAGTTCCCGGGTCTGTGCCCATGTGTTTGCCCGAGTCGGTGCCTGAGTCGGTGCCTGGGAGTCTGTGCCCGGGTGTGTGCCCGAGTCGGTGCCCAAGTCTGTGCCCGGGTCTGCGCCTGAGTCGGTGCCCAGGTCGGTGCATGGGTCTGTGCCCATGTGCATGCCCAAATCGGTGCCAGAGTCGGTGCCTGGATCGGAGCCCAGGTGTGTGCCCAGGTCAATGCCCGGGTCTGTGCCCGAGTCAGTGCCCGGGTGTGTATGCCCGAGTCGGTGCCCGGGTCTGTGCCCAAGAGTCTGTGCCCAGGTGCATGCCCGAATCGGTGCCCGTGTCTGTGCCCGGGTGTGTGCCCGAGTCAGTGCCCGGGTGTGTGCCTGAGTCGGTGCCCAGGTCAGTGCCCAAGTCAGTGCCCGAGTCGGTGCCCGGGTGTGTGCCCGGGAGTCTGTGCCCGGGTGTGGGCCCAAATCGGTGCCCGAGTCTGTGCCCAAGTCTGTGCCTGGATGTGTGCCTGAGTTGGTGCCCGAGTCTGTGTCCGGGTCTGTGCCCGGGAGTCTGGGCCCAGGTGCATGCCCGAATCAGTGCCCAAGTCGGTGCCTGGGTGTGTGCCCAGGTCAGTGCCCAGGTCTGTGCCCGGGTGTGTGCCCGAGTCGGTGCCTGGGTGTGTGCCCGAATCAGTACCCGAGTCTGTGCCCGAATCGGTGCCCGAGTCTGTGCCCGGGTGTGTGCCCAGGTGTGTGCCCGAGTCTGTGCCCAAGTCTGTGCCCGGGTGCGTGCCCGAGTCTGTCTCCCTGTCTTGTCTCTCTCCCTGTCTGTCTCTCTCCTTGTCTCTCTCTCTCTGTCTCGCTCTCACTGTTCAGTTCAGTTCACAGTGTGCTTTATTGGAATGACTGTTTTAACAATGTTGCCAAAGCAAATTAATATAGAAGTTATAAAGATGAAAAATAACAACAAATTAAGAAATAGAAAAATAATAATGAATAAATTAAACATTAAACATGAATAAACACAAATTGAATTAACAAATGTATTACTGGAAGATATGCAGTATTTGATTTATATAAATTACACACATACATGATCTATTATAATAGACAGAGTTAGGATTAGATTAGATTAGAGGTGATTAGATTAGAGGTGATTTGTGTTTCTTATATGATGAAGAGTGGATATGAGCGTAGCTGCAGCCGCGCACTTCCTTCATGTTCCCCTAATACACAGCTCAGTTTGTGCTCAGGTCTCAGAGAGGAGAAGTTTGGGATGATGGCTGTGAATTTACGGTAATATTCCTGTCTGATGTGGTTATATATTGGATAGATCAGAGTGAAATCTGTTTCTCTGTTTCTACTTCCTGTAGAACAAAGTCTTTCTTCTCTGAGTTTATAGGTTTTATTGTGTCTTCCTTTTTCAATTTCTAAATTCTGATCCCCCCAGTCTATATTTAGTCAGAATCTGTCTTTCTCTCAGGTTCTTGTTCTTCAGATATTCAGCTAATTGGATTTGTGTGTTTAGTGGGATTTAATTTGGTTTTTCCACTGTTCAGTGTACATGTTCTTTAGATTTGTTTCAGATGTATTCAGTCTGGATTTGGGGGTGATTGGAGGTGTGTCCGGGTATGTGCCCGAGTCGGTGCCCGGGTGTGTGCCCGAGTCTGTGCCAGGGTCTGTGCCCGGGTGTGTGCCCGAGTCGTTGCCCGGGTGTGTGCCCGAGTCTGTGCCCGAGTCTGTGCCCAGGTCTGTGCCCGGGAGTCTGTGCCCAGGTGCATGCCCGAATCAGTGCCTGGGTCGGTGCCCGGGTCTGTGCCCGGGTGTGTGTCCGAGTCAGTGCCTGGGTGTGTGCCCAAGTCAATGCCCAAGTCTGTGCCCAGATCTGTGCCCGAGTCAGTGCCTGGGTGTCTGCCCGAGTTGGTGCCCAGGTCGGTGCCCGGGTGCATGCTCAAGGCTGTGCCATAGTCGGTGCACGGGTCTGTGGCCAGGTGTGTGCCCAAGTCGGTGCCCGGGTGCATGCCCGAGTCGGTGCCCAAGTCGGTGCCCAGGTCTGTGCCCATGTGCATGCCCAAATCGGTGCCAGAGTCGGTGCCTGGGTCGGAGCCCAGGTGTGTGCCCAGGTCAGTGCCCGGGTCTGTGCCCAGGAGTCTGTGCCCAGGTGCATGCCTGAATTGGTGCCCGGGTCGGTGCCCATGTCTGTGCCCGGGTGTGTGCCCGAGTCAGTGCCCGGGTGTGTGCCTGAGTCGGTGCCCAGGTCGGTGCCCGAGTCGGTGCCCGGGTCGGTGCCCGGGTGTGTGCCCAAGTCTGTGCCCGGGTGTGTGCCCAAGTCTGTGCCCGGGAGCATGCCCGAGTCTGTGCCCGAGTCGGTGCCCAGGTCTGTGCCCGAGTCTGTCTCCCTGTCTTGTCTCTCTCCCTGTCTGTCTCTCTCGCTGTCTGTCTCTCTCTGTCTCGCTCTCTCTAGTTCAGTTCAGTTCAGTTCACAGTGTGCTTTATTGGCGTGACTGTTTTAACAATGTTGCCAAAGCAAATTAATATAGAAGTTATAATGACAAAAAATAACAACAAATTAAGGAGTAGAAAAATAATAATGAATAAATTAAACATTAAGCACGAATAAACACAAATTGAATTAACAAATGTATTACAGGAAGATATGCCGTATTTGATTCATATAAATTACACACACATATATGATCTATTATAATAGTACATGTTTAATTTGGTTTGGGATTTAATTTGGTTTTTCCACTGTTCAGTGTACATGTTCTTTACATTTGTTTCAAATGTATTCAGTCTGGATTTGGGGGTGTTTGGAGGTGTGTCCGGGTGTGTGCCCGAGTCGGTGCCTGGGTGCGTGCTCAAGGCTGTGCCCTAGTCGGTGCCCGAGTCGTTGCCTGGGTCTGTGCCCAGGAGTCTGTGCCTGGATGCATGCCTGAGTTGGTGCCCGGGTCTGTGCCTGGGAGTCTGTGCCCAGGTGCATGCCTGAATCGGTGCTCGAGTCGGTGCCTGGGTCGGAGCCCGGGTGTGTGCCCAGGTCAGTGCCCGGGTCTGTGCCCGAGTCGGTGCCCGGGTCTGCGCCTGGGAGTCGGTGCCCAAGTCAGTGACCGGGTGTGTGCCCAGGTGCATGCCCGAGTCGGTGCCCGGGTGCATGCCCGAGTCTGTGCCCGGATGTGTGCCCGGGAGTCTGTGCCTGGGTGCATGTCCGAGTCGGTGCCTGGGTCTGCGCCTGGGAGTCGGTGCCCGGGTGCATGCCCGAGTCTGTGCCCGGATGTGTGCCCGGGAGTCTGTGCCTGGGTGCATGCCCAAGTCGGTGCCCGGGTCTGCGCCTGGGAGTCGGTGCCCAGATGCATGCCCGAGTCTGTGCCCGGTTGTGTGCCTGGTTGTGTGCCCAGGTGTGTGCCCGAGTCTGTGCCCGGGTGTGTGCCAGAGTCTGTGCCCGGGTCTGTGCCCGGGTCTATGCCCGAGTCTGTGCCCGAGTCTGTGCCCGAGTTGGTGACCGGGAGTCTGTGCCCAGGTGCATGCCTGAATCGGTGCCCAGGTGTGTGCCTGGTTGTGTGCCCGGTTGTGTGCCCAAGTCAGTGTCTGGGTGCGTGCCCGGGTGCATGCCCGAGTGGGTGCCCGGGTGCGTGCCCGAGTCGGTGCCCGGGTGCGTGCCCGAGTCTGTGCCCGAGTCTGTGCCTGGTTGTGTGCCCGGTTGTGTGCCCAGGTGTGTGCCCGGTCTTGAGCATGCACTTGGGCGAGTGTCTGTTGGGTTTTGGCTCAGGTTGGAGAATTGTGTTGCTGTGTTGCTCAGGGGATGAGTGTCTGTGGACAGGGGGTTAGTGAAGAGAGCTCTATACTGTAGGGCGTCGGGCTTAGTGGTTTAGATGGAGCCAGAATTTTGTTGCTCTCTTTATTTTTAAATGGAGAGGGGCACACAAGGTTTTCACTTGTATGATGTGTGAATTTATTAACACAAAATTACTTATTTAGAGTGTGATAGTATCCTTTTTCACTTTTTATTTTGCTGTGGGTAGCACTTACATTGATAACACTTATATAATTGATAGCACTTTGCACGAAAACTGTTGGCACCATGTTTAGTCCCAGTACCTCCAATTTCAATAAAACCTCAATTCTGGTTGCCAATTCGTCAATTTGTACATATTCTGTCTAGCTCTTTTCCATAATTGAAAACCCTAACCCTAATCCTAACCTCAACCCCCTAATCCTAACCTTAAGCCCTAACCCCTAACCGCTAACCTCTAATCCCCTAACCCCAACCCCTAACCTTAACCCCTAGCCCTGACCTTAACACTAACCCTAACCACTAATAGCTTAACCCTAATCCCTAACCTTAACCTATGTCCTAACCCTAACCTTTAATACCAACTCCAACCCTTAATCCTAACCCTAACCTTTAACCCCTTAACTTCTAGCCTGAACCATAACCCCAACCCTCTAACCCTAACCTTAACCCCTTAACCCTAACCCCAATTCTTTACCCTTAATACCTAGGATTAACCCAACCCTAACCATAACCCACTTCCCTCATCCTCAAGACCCCTTCCCTCCTCCTCTCTGCACTCCCCTCCCCTCTCCTCTTCTCCTCTCTTCTCCTCTCCTCCCCTCCTCTCCTTTCCTCTCCTCACCCGCTTCCCCATAACCTAATCTCTAACCTCAATCCCTAACTCTGTAATCAATATATCTGCTGAACCTCCTTGATAAATAAAATTGAAGGACCTAGTTTCCAACCCTGGATCCCAAGAGAGATACATATAAAGAAGGGTGTAGATCTGGCTTGGTTAGATCTTTCTTTCTGTTTTAGACACTCTGTCTTTGTTTATGTTTCATTGTTGTTGTTTTTTTGTTACACTACTTTTATCTTCCTCCTTTTTTGACTTTTTATTTATTTTTGGTGTGGGTTTTGAACTGGGGACCTGGTGGGCCAGAGACCAGGTGTTATGCCTCTCTTTTATTTTTTGTCTGTTTAAAAAAACACAGTGTGCCTGTGCCATAATTGCCTGTACAAGAATAATTTATTTTCCCCTAACCTAACCCTAACCTCAACCCCCTAATCCTAACCTTACACCCTAACCCCTAACCCAACCCTAACCTCAAGCCCTAACCCTAACCTTAATCCCTTAATCCTGATCCTAACCTCAACCCCCTAATCCTAACCTTAAGCCCTAACTCCTAACCACTAACCCTTACCCTAAACCTAATCAGCCCATGCCTCATGCTTGCAATAAACTCAACTGTCCACAACTTCTTTCTTACTCAGTCTGCTTTATAATAATTTGAATTATAATAAAATACATGGGAACATGGAAAGATGAGTCGATTACACAGTCATTACAATGATCAGGGACAAAATTAGATGTGAGTGCTTATAAGCAACCCAAATAATTTATATATATATATATATATATATATATATATATATATATATATATATATATATATATATATATATAACTTTTTTTTAAATATAGGTTTAAAATAATTAACTATTATATATAAAAAACATCAATATCACTATTTATATTCAAAGATTCAAAAAAAGCTCTTTTACAATTTTTGAAAAGACGGCTGTGTTTCTGATTGGCTGGGAGCTGTTTCTTTTCAAACTGAAACACGGGACAGGCTCCTATTGGCCCATTCAAATTGAGTCCCGCCCCCCACACTATAAAAAGGGACAACTGAGGCCACAGAATTTTATTCACTGCTTTCAGCTCTGAGAGAGAAAGCCTCTAACACTTTTTGCATTTCAAAGCTTATCATTCAGATCCTCAACCCACATTTTCCTTTTCATTTCTTCATTTTCTCAATTTTGATTCGTTCTGGGAACTCTATAAAAAAAATTTTTTCAAAATCAGAACAAGCCTGCCTGAAGAAGGTTCCAAGAGAACCGAAACATTGCAACGGCTTGGTCATTCTTCTATTTTGCAAATTTAAAAAAAAAAAAACATCAGAAAAACATTTTTATTTTATTGCTTTAGCTTCACATATACTTAATAGATACACATCACAAAAAACACAGAAGACCAATTGAGTTATATTGACCGGATTTTATTTTATTTTTTCAAAATAATCTTTGCTTTTATTTTATACCAAAAAGTCTCACAAGACAATTTTTGAGTTATACTTATCTGATTTTCTTTCTTTATTTATTTATTTTGTCAAAAAATAATTCTTGCCTTTATTTTACACAAAGTCACACCAGACAAATTGAGTTATACTTACCTGATAATTTTCTTTCAAATCCTTGCTTTTGTTTTCACATTTAGAAATTCACAAATATATTTTCTAACATATGGTTCTGCCAGAAAGAGATGGTTGGACTGTTGTCACCCGTGGATGCAGGCGTGCTATTCAGGGCACAGCCGGGCCTATGCCCCATTCATTCTGCAGTACTGAGCATCATGCACAGAGAGAGAGTGCTCTCCTATACAGATGTAGTTAAATATGGTGGCCACACGAGGGCGGCCCCGATTTACCACAGTGAGTCCTATCAGCGGTCTGGTAGACCACAATTTTTTGAACCCTGGGCCCGTTTTGGGCCCGGTACATTCATGTCCTAGCAAAAATCCTTCATGAAGGAATCACGGGAGAGGGTGCTGAACAGAAAATGTGCGATTCGTTCACACCTGCAAAATAAAAACACATATCAGAAACAAAACATAAAGCCCAAAACCCATTCAGATGACCCTCATTTTGTAATAAAAACCCTTTACCTTATTCAAAATCATAAAATTAGAACATCACAAAAACAATATTAGCCAGGAATAGCCTCCTGCAATCAATAAAATTGAAAAACACCTGTCAGAGGTCATCAAACCAGCTTTGCCAAACCCCACAACACAAGCCCTTATTGAAGGCAATGCCAAAAACTGGGCCTATACCACTATGCTGATTCTTAAAAACCACTATGAAGACGCATTGGTGGAAGAAATGGCTAGGCTTCAGCATGTTCCTTCCCAGGGCTGGGAGGAATGCTTTAATACTGCCATTCTATGGGCTAAACGTGGTATTGGCAAAAGGCTGAAAGACAAAACAATACATGAGGCTCACATGTTGGTAGGGGAGAAATGGCAGACCCCTGCTCCTGCTACCGAGTCTGGTGGAATGAGAGAGCATGCAGAGACCCAAGACTGCCCTCCTGCTCCTCCTCTCCCAGAAAACACGGTGGCTAGAACCGTTATGGTGCAGGCGTTGGTACACACTGGGGCAGAGTTGCAATCTCCATCTGAAATATCCACCCGTTAGTAACAAAACTGTCTAAAATAGCATCCACCATGACCGACCCACTGAACGATTGGTCCCCTATCAGAGAGGAAGACTCAGACAGCCAATCAGACATTACCTTTAATCTCCCTGCCTCCCCAAAAGAACAACACACTCCTCACTTGCGTTCCAACCCCTGTGTCAGACAGGAACAAGACCTCATCCTCATTGAGGACCAAGGGGAGTGTGAACAGGGTAATTTTCACTCACAAAGAGTGACCCTAAGCCTCGTCAAAGTCACTAGCCTTAGGACAGCCACACGGGCCCGTTTCAGTGTCGAATTCAACCTACCTTCTGGAGTACAATGTGACCCCCAGGAGGACAGGCCAAATAGAATATAAACACGCCCAGAAAAATGGTCGAATGGAAGCTGACTGTCCAGAAAAAAAAATGGCTCATTATCGGGGACTCCAATTTCTCCAAAATCCCACCATTTAAGAACTCGGACCTCCAAACAGAAAGCTATCCGGAGGCCACGTTCAGACACATGGAGGCCATAATTAATAAAAACTCTGTCTCCACCGACGTGGAACACGTCATTTTATCATTAGGGATTAATAACCGGACGCAGAACGCCAAGGACACCTCCATCAAACAGATGCAGGCGGCTTTATGAGCGGCCAAGGAAAAATTCCTTCTGGCACAAATTTGGGTTCCAGAGGTGAACTTTTCAGGCATGCTCCCAACAAAGGAGCAGACGCAATTAACCACCCTGAATACCTATATCTGTGCCAACCTAAAACATATACCAGCCCTGTCCAGATCAGAGTTTCACACCGAAAGTGACAATATTCATTGGACGGTGGGCACAACCAGAAACATGCTCCAGCACTGGCTTCAATATTTAAATAAATCTCCCCACAAGCCTGCATGCACAGGAGGGGAATTGAAACGTTATAATTCTATCTAAAAAATTCCGTATTACTCCCCCACAAGTAATACGCCTGCTCGATAGGGGTTTGACCTTTATCCCATCAGGTCAAATGAGCAGAAAACGCTAACAAATGCAAACACGATATGACCTGCAACAATACCATAGGAGGCTTAAATTGGCAGCTTATTTCCAAAATGAGAGACTCTAATCCTCCATTCACACCCAAATTGGACTGCAGACAAATTACCCACAGAACTCCGCACATTATTTGAAAGGGATCTGGGATATTTGAAAAAACATTTTAGACCGCCCCAGGAGGACCCTAACTTCACTCTGGAAGAAATTGAGGCTCTAAGACAGCTAACAGACAATAAACAGATTGTCAATAAACCTGCAGACAAGGGCAGCGCGATAGTAATATGGGACCGAGCACAATATTTATTGGAGGGATATAGACAATTGAATGACCCAAAATATTATAAGAAATTAGACAGACCCATTTATTTAGATACAATACCCATAATTAAAGATATAGTCCAATCCCTATATTTAAAAAAATATATTGACGAAAAACAAAAGTCCTACTTGTTGGGGAACGGGGAACCCAGAAGTAGGAGGTTTTACATGCTCCCCAAAATACACAAAGACCCAGCCAAATGGAGCAAGCCTCACAAAATTCCCCCAGGAAGGCCTATAGTATCTGATTGCGGCAGTGAGACGTACTATACGGCTGAATTCTTAGATTTTTATTTAAACCCCCTTTCGATTGGCCACCCCAGCTACATTAAAGATACATACGACTTTGTCCAGAAAGTCAAAGGACTAAAAATTCCCCAAAAGGCTATCCTGTTCACTATGGACATAGATAGCCTTTACACAAACATTGACATCCAGGAAGGCATACAGGCCATCAAAAATATTTTCCAAAAAAACCCAGACACCTCCAGGCCTGATAAAGAGCTTTATTATTCAAAATAAATTTAAACAGAAATGATTTTGAGTTCAACGGGGAATTTTTCCTGCAAATCAAAGGCACGGCAATGGGCAAGAAGTTTGCCCCGGCCTACGCCAATATATTCATGGCAGAGTGGGAAGCTTCGGCCTTATCCCGATGCCACAAATAGCCCCTCCATTATTTTAGGTATCTGGACGACATCTGGGGAGTATGGACTCACTCGGAAGAGGAGTTTGAGGAATTTGTGGCCACACTAAATAAGCATAACCCATCTATAAAATTAAAATCCACCACTAGTCAGCTATCTGTAGACTTTTTAGACACCACTGTAAGGGAAACCACCCGCTGGTCCAATGACAGTATCCAACGGCGTGAAGAAAGGCTTCTTACATGTTACTGTCTTTTCTTTATGTGACATAACATTTGAATTAACAATTTGTCAACATTAAATATGATCCTCTTTTTACTTTATCTGACTCCAATTATGAATGATTCTAAGAGATACTAAAATTCCAATCTCTATCATTAGATTTATCTCAACATTTGATTATCCTATTTAACCCTTTACTTATATTGTGCTCGTTCATTCAGATTCCATGTTGCTCAGAGTCTCACGCCGGCCGTGTACGCAGACCTCACGGTCACAAACTCACCAGTCTTGGTCATTAGACAGAGGTAATTGACTAATACTATTTAGATGGCTGCCCATGCTTGCTCTTTTTCTAAAAAGTACTTTCTGTAGTCCCCATAGACTGTACACACTTAATTAGAATAACATTATCTCCAGTCAGAGTTCATGATCACTACTGTTAGAACAAGTCGACCAATTTTACTTCTCTAGAATAGTAGCTTTGTATAATCATGCCATGGTTTACCATGTACACTTAACTAGAATAATATTACAATGATCAGAGGTTAAGGCTCACCCTATTTAGATTGGTCAATCAACACCATGTTGTTCTAAACGGAAATTCCTTTTAGCCTTTACAGTCTAAGTACACTTAACTAAAGACAAGTTGTTAGCCTGGACTCTAAAATCTCAGTTGATGTGCCCCAATGCTCCACCTAAACCTGGATTTTAGCCTGTACTAACCTGGTCGCAGATTTGCAGTAACATGGACTTAACGTAATCTACTAGAGACAATAATTTCAGGGTAGCTCAGAATAAATTCAAACGTAACATTTTATTAACCAGGTAATTTCAATAATAATTCTTAATCCAATTCAAAAGATAACAAGCAGTGGTCAATAACATAAAAACATCACATAAAAATACAATCAAGAGAATTAGAGATGTTTACCTGGCAATGAAATCTACACACAGCAATTGTGCGGGAGATCTGTCTACAGATTCCCTGAATCTTTGGCCAGCTCTCCCTAAATACCCAGATATTCTGTAGGTCTGCCAAATGGTGTTTTTGATTATAATTGGAATTTGGGCCCACTATTTAGGGGGTCAGTTGGCATTTTCTTGGATGTCTGTGGAAGGATGTATCTTATTTACATACATGAGGTGATTTGTGTGAGGGACCTGGGGAGGGTATGCCTTCAACGGCATGCAATATTTTTCTACCTCTCTAGATCTTAATAGTGATTTGAACTGCTGCTGAGGGAATGTGACCATCTTTCCAGATGCACTGAGACCTTTTGAATGATTCTAAACATGTACAGTCAACTTATTCACATTAAACCTACTATCTAATGCATATAGACCTTGGGTGAGGTCAGGGTGATCTCAACACAGAGAGAGAAGGGTGTGGGGGGAGAGAGAGAGAAGGGTGCACTGTAGAAGAACAATAGTGAGGTGTGATCTTCCAGCCTCCATTCAGTGTGATTGTGTTATCTTGGATGGAAGACGCTAATTCTATGGGAGAGAGTTCAAATGTTAATTTTCATAAGAGTCGTTTGTCCTCAGAGAGCAGTTCTCTCCAGGTTCAGACATCTTGGCACCAGCTTACATGGACATGCCATTACCATGTAGCACATTGTTAAGATGTCTAATTTCAAAACACTATGTGCTTTGATAGCTGTAAGTAGGTAAACATCTTGACCTTCTGTGTAGGCCTTGTCTTAAGAAACATGTAAATACAAATATATACATTTTACTGTAAGAAATGTCATTCTTACATAAGAACCGTCACTAGAAATTAAATATGATTTATTTATCACAGAAGAATGATGTTACACATAAGAAAAAGTGTACATGATTTTCAACACATCCATTTAAATAATTCTGCCTAAAAATTCAACCAATCCCCTTCCCTCAATTTTCCCGCCTATTTAGGATAAGATGAATGTTATTCTTAAGAAATATGTAAATACAATGTGTTACAACAAATGAATGCACGACGATGAATGCACAATATTTTATTGCCATAACACTGCAACCATATATGTGAACATACATTCAGTGTTTACTTAATATAATGTTACTTACATTTTCAGTACCAAAACACTTCACAGAAGTGTTTAGCTTCATCTGTGGCCTCTGGCTCCCTGAATTCCTCCTTGGTCTCACTGTTAGTGTCTTGTCCATCTATAGTGTGGAAACTGCCCACTGACTTCTGCCATTCGCTGTCATCACTGCTGTCAGAAATGACCCTTGGTTTCTTGGCTACTGGCTGTGGTCTCCAGGCCTTTGGCCTGGGTGCCTTGCTCATACCTAGGGCCACCTGTAGAGAACGCCTTGCCGCAAGTGCCTCAGCCAAGTTTGCTTCTGCCATATAAAAGTGATTAGATGTCTCCACACTGTGGCACGTGGCTTTACTTACAACCTTCCTCTCAGCATCTGGCAGGTTCCTTTCAATGTAGGTAGACACCACTGATCTCATCTCAGACACTGTTATTTTCCTCTCAGGCACACATGTTGCACAAGCCTTTGTCACTAGTGCACCAATTCTGACAGCATTGCCCGAACTTCCAAAGAAGAATAATGTTCATTTCTCCCCTTGATAAGACCAGGAAGCTCTTCCCTCAAATTGTAATACCTTCTGAGCCATTTGAGCTCTGTCTCAGTCAGGGCCAATTTAGCATGCCCAAAGGTGCCTTTGGTTTTATGGTCCTTGACATTGATCAGGTATCTCCCATCATCCTTTTCACACTGAAGAAATTATTCCACTGTGAAGTTTTCCAAGACCCATGCTTAGTGACCAGTGATGACAAACAAATAAGCAGCTAGCATGCCAACACATTTGTGTACATTGTCCTAGCCTTTTGGGTTCTCAAAAGGTCCTCTAAAGCATACGGTATGTATTGTTTCAGTTCCTCACCCAATGTCTGTAGGTTGTCCTGTTGGATCACACATTTACTTTTTTCAGCACTGACACTAGCTCTATGTGTAGCTAGGTTTGTTTCTAGGGCTTTCATCTCATGTGTCAGCATCTTCTGTACGCTTTTGAGTTGCTTTGCACCAACACGCACAGAGGAAGGGGACTCATCCAGTAGGAACCGAATAAGCTTTGACATATTTAACATGTCTGCGATGTTCATCTCCAGATACTTTACTGCTTGTGATAGCTTTCATTCATCAGCTTCCTTTCTGCAGGGTTGGATACTGCAGCCATGTGAGATGACACATTCCAGTATACATTAGCAGATAGTGGACATGCTCTTTTGGTGTTCACCATCTAGTCAAACCTGAGGTGATATTAAGAAATAATGGTAAAGTTTATTAAATTGTGGGAAATTAAGACAAACGTCATTCTTATAGATGTTTGAATTTGCAGTAGTTGAAAAAAGAAGTAATTTTAAACTAAGAAAGATGTCATTCTTATGGATGTATGGAATTATGTAGAACAGTAAATTTTAAACACTAACAAATTAACAATAATGTATTTTCCTTAATTAATTACAAATATTTGCTGTTAACCAATCCAAATGTTTTAAAACTTACTTTCCTTTAAGAAATGCATTATTCTTAAATCACCATATGCATTACCAGCACGCGTTATTTACTTAATTAATTACAAAAATATTTGCTCAATTAAACAATCCAAATGTTTTAAAAACTTACCTTTCCTTAAGAAATATGTTATTCTTAAATCACCATATGCATCAGCAGCATGTGTTGTCCTTTCAATATTCCCTACTGTTAGAACACACGGAGGGTTGGATGCAGGTGCAGAGCAAATTCGTCACTTTATTAGCAACAGATTTAATATCAAAGCAACAATTCCCAAAATCGCTAGGCAGAAGAATGGTCAAAAGGCAGGCAGAGTTCAATCACACGGGCAAACAGGGTTATCCAAGGCTAGGCAAAAGATCAAGGTCAAAAATGTTAGCAAAGTTCAGTATCCATACAAACAATAAATCCAGGGAAAGAGCAGTAATCCAAAATCCGAAAGACGTTGCGAGGTTCAAAGCTGAGATAAACAGTCCATAGAAATGTTGCTTGGTATTGTTAGAACACAGGAACGAACAAATTAGTGAGGAGTAGCGTAGGAGTGAGGGAGTGTCATGGGGAGTGTAGTCCGTGGCGGCCATATTTGTAGGCTGCTGTGCATGCTGGGAATTGTAGTCGTGCTTGTGGCGCAACCTAACACCTGCCAAAATGGAAGTTTGGTGGAAAGGCAACCCCTTTTAAGCCCTACCAGAGATATTCCATGAGGCACCACTACCGCTCATGCATGAATAAGAAAATTAAGAAATGCGTCATGCTTAATTTTAAAATATGTAAGTAAATAATAGATATGTATTTACTACTACAGAATGTTGTAACGCTGGGTGTCATTTATATATTTATTTCTTACGTGTTTTTTTTTTAAAGACAAGAATAAGAATGATGTATTTTTACATAAGAATTTTGTCAAACACTTTCATGCTTCAGAACAAACTTTATTGAATATTAATGAATTTTATTTTGCTTCACTGAACTTTATTGCAAAAGTAGTCATTCTGATCTGGGTTTCTCAGCTTTCTGATCAGAATTACCATCACCAGGATCACTAGTTCCTTGCTGTAAAGACAAAAGTGGAGAGCAAAGTTTTAGAGTAAGAGATGTAGTATTCATTTCAACTCATAATTGGTTTGGTAAAAATTGTTTTACTATGTTAACTTACAGTGGGTGGTACACCACAACTGCTGGCCTGAGATCCAGTCACCTCGTCCTCGATTTCATCATCCTCTTCCATTGCCTCCATAACACTTGATGGCCTGCAGGATATTAATTCGCTATCTTCCCCTCACTCGAAGGAGATATATACAGTGGGTATAGAAAAAAATCACCCCCCTTTAAAATAATCACATCTTGTTGCTTTTCAACCTGAAATGAAGACAGTCACAGTTTTTGTTTTATCCAGCTGTATTTATAAACAGAAAAAAAGGATCACCCCCTTGCTTTAATTGGCCTCAATTGTTTAATTCCAGCCTTTAGTCTGTTTGGATATGTCTCTACTAACTTTGCACATCTAGACTTTGCAATATTTGCCCACTCTTCTTTGCAGAACTGCTCAAGTTCAGTTAAATTTGATGGTGACCGTTTGTGGATTGCAGTCTTCAAGTCATTCCACAGATTTTCAATGGGGTTTAAGTCTGGGCTCTGACTAGGCCATGCAAGAACATTCACCTTTTTCTCCTTCAACCACTGTGTGGTCAGTTTTGCTGTGTGCTTTGGGTCATTGTCATGTTGGAAGGTAAACCTTCTTCCCATTGACAACTTTCTGGCAGAGGGCAGCAGATTTTCCTCAAGAATTTGATGGTATTTTGCCCCAACCATTTTCCTTCTATCGTAACAAGTGCTCCAGTCCCTGCTGCAGAGAAACACCCCCAAAACAGGATATTACCACCTCCATGCTTTACTGTAGGAATGGTGTTATTTGGATGGTGAGCTGTATTGGATTTCCGCCAGACATATCGTTTGGTGTTGAGGCCAAATAGTTCAATTTTAGTCTCATCTGACCATAACAACTTTTTCCATGTTCAGTTTAAGTTCAAGTTCAAGTTCAGTTTATTTAGTCTGCTTCTTTAGTAGGTCACGGATCTGCTTCTCCACGGCCTCCAACTCCAACTGCACCGTGTGCAATTCGAATGAGTCCTCACCTGCATTCAAAGATGTAGAAACAACCAACATGTTGTCGGCTTTAAACAGCAGTGTTCGAGTGAGAATGTAAATAAGTGTAACGAATCAAAAGCATTACTAGCATTATTCTTTTCCACCAGAATAATGAAAAGGATCAACTTTAAACATGAAACGAAACAGAATCGCACGCTTAGATTCAACGCACCTTTTTAAAGGAGACGAGTTTTAAAGCGTGCCCGTGTTATCTACCAGTGTAGTAACTCGGATGAGTCTGCAACGTTTAAAAATATTCTCTACCAGTTACAATTTATGTAACAAATTAAAAGATGTTTTAACACGTTTAAATGTATTCTCCAATTTATATAAGGAATTAGCTCGAATGGCGTGAAATATATCTATATATCTAATCAAAGCGTGTTGTGACCAGTTATAAATATACATCAGCCATGAAAGGGAATTCATGTATGTGCACATATACATATAGATAATTAACTACAGTGGATTATAATTAATTATGACTATGTATGTGGCCTAGATCAGCTTTATGAACTCTAAAGAGGGAGTTTATCCTTCTGGCCAGGAAGAATTAACCCACGAAGTTTGTTATTAAAGATTAGAGCGTGTAGCCGAGATCTTATGCAGCGTAGAATTGATTTATCACGTGACAAAACAGAGAAAATCAAGCGTGGGATAATAGATTTTAATAGCTAGATGTAACTATGGATACACACGACTAACTCTAAGCAGAACATACATATATACATCTATATACAAGGAAAAAAAAAGGATAGAGAGAAAGTAATGAAGAAAAAAGGGAAGCAGACAAAAACACAACTAATTAGCCTTTTTCAGAAACCAGCACGAACTTAATTCTCCTGTAACACAGGGGTCCAATCTTAAACGCAGATATAGGTCATTAATTATACTTGCATAGCCTCAGGTTTAAAAGTTTGCACGAGGTCGTGTAGAGTTCACTGGTTCGTTGCGCCGTTTGAAAAGGCCGTCGGCCGTGAGGTAGTTGCGTCCTTTGTCCGGGAGAGAGAGGTCCTGGCTTCCTCTTCCCGGGGCACGTGGCCCCGGGGGAGAGAAACCGGAAGGAGTGTAGAAGTGAAGTTGAAGAGTGACTGAGAAGTGAACTCTAACTTAATGTGAAGAAGAGCGTGGTGTTGTTTTAAATTCAACACCAATGCACACGCCTCTTTGGGCTATGGGCCAATCAGGAAGTTGGATTTGCATGTCCGGATGAACACTCTTTGTCTGGTCTCGGACCCTAATTTAAATGTTCAGGGAGGAGCCGGTTTATACCGTATTATATATGAAATTACGAGAAAACATGAAATAATGTATCCCATTGCAATATGATATGCATAATCAATCCGGGTATCTCGAGACAATTAACCACATACCAAATATTCGATGAACTTGTGAAGAATATTACAAATAAAACCTGGTTACAGACATTTAAAATGATATGCTAAATTAAAACTATCTAAAATCATTAAGGTTAGTTACATAAACACACAATATATGTAAACAAGATAACATCACACTATTTAGGCATCGAATAATTACATATAATTACATGTTACATTGAAAAAAGAGAGATTTCTCCATTGTGTGTGTAAGGTAAGCTTGTGTGTGTGTGTGTGTGTGTGTGTGTGTGTGTGTGTGTGTGTGCGCGTGCACGTATGTATGTCCAGAAGAGGGGGCTGGCGTTCTTCTAATGTCCCACCGGTCCTTGGTCACCTCAGGGTGACTTTTAGGGAGGACGTTTTCTCCTCTGGCCTGCTGACTTTGAGGCTAATCTATGTGGTCGTAAACAGAGATTAGATCAGAGATTTACAGGCCCTTGGTCAGAGTTTTGGTGGACCCCTGCTGACGAACTAATCGTGTAGTTTCCCAGACGTTCAGTCATCAAAGGTTTCTTTTATTGCAGGGGTAAGTCCTGTGTGGGCTCCAAAGAGTCTTTTGCATTCCAAAGGGCATCTGGCCGCAGGAGGCCTCTCGGGGTTACTCTCAGTCACCTGAGTGACGAAATTTTCTATGTTCCGTCTGGGTTAATTCAGAAATCAGTTTGGGCACTGTCATACACTACATAAGACTACCTACAAAAAATGGAAATGATAGCGCAAAATTATTAATAAAAAAGGAAACAGTATAATTTAAATGCCGACACAAGCAACAAGCAACAAACTCCCGGCAAATGATTTGAAAACAGGAACTCATGTGGCCTCAAAGAGTGGTCATTGTGTGCATGTGACAACAATATCACAAATTCCTGCAACTGCTTCAGAGTTGCTGTAGGCCTCTTGGTAGCCTCTCTGTCCAGTTTCCTTCTGGCTTTTTCATCCAGTTTGGAGCGACATCCTGATCCAGGGAGGGTCTGTGTTGTACCAAATACCTTCCACTTCTTAATAATAGACTTCACTGTGCTTCTAGGCATTGATAAAACCTTTGTATCCATCTCCTGACTTGTGCCTGTCCACAACTTTATCCCGGAGATCTTTTGACAGTGCCTTGCCACCCATAGTTGATTGTTTGCTTCAGTTGCACTACAAAATGCTCCAGGAAAGCTCTTTTCATGCTGAACAAATCAAAATTACCACAGCTGATCACAGTTGAAAGTCAAATGGATTTGTGTGCCATTGAGAAGGTGATTAGCTACACCTTATTGAGTTTACAAGTCATTTTTAGGAGGGGGGGGTGATCTTTTTTCCAACTCAGTGATTGTTTTTTTTTGTTTTGTTTTTTTTCCTGACATGTTGATGTTATATGTTTCACTTAGATGTTATAAGTTGCACTGAGTAAATACAGCTGGATAAAACAAAAACTGTGTCGGTCTTTATTTCAGGCTGAAAAGCAACAAAATGTGATTATTTTAAAGGGGGGTGATTATTTTCTATACCCACTGTAGCATTGGGGTTTGGTGCCTCTGGTGCTCTGTACATCTAGCACGGCATAACATTAGAAGTGATGTCCCATGATGCAACATTGCCCACTCAAACAAGGGTGGACCAGGGAAACACGTTTCTTACGTAAGAATGACATCACTAAAATTCTCAGTCTTTTAAATTAATTAAATTAATTAAATATGATGTATTTATTACCTAAGAATGATGTTACATACACAAGAAATCCATTATTCTTGATAAACATGTTAACCCTAATTTTCCCAACAGCAAGAATATTGTATGTCCTACTAAGAATTTTGTTTATAGGCAACGCTGCCCCTAGTGGCCAGTGCATGAAGTTTAATTCTTAAAAATGGTGTCATCCTTAAAAAATGAAAAGTTATTCTTATATATACATTACAAAATTTGATAGGGAATTAAGAAATGTGTTAGTGCGAGGCCATTTGTCTTATTTGCGTCCACAATTCTTACTTTTTAAAAAAAATTTATTTATTTATTTTTTTACACAATTCAAACAGAGTTTACATGGTTCTTATTAAGAATTGTGTAAAAATTTAAGGTTTACCCTAACCCGGGCCCAGACGTGAATTGGACTGGGGCCTCGGCCATTTTCCCTAACCCTTGTACCTTTACCTAACCCTGGGGGGATCCATTGTACCTTTACCAAAACCTAACCTTAACCTTCACCCCAATATTTAAAGCTTAACCCTATCCTTAAAAATCTTAGCCCTGTCCCTAACACCTAACCCTAACTTTCACCTTAAGACGTATATTTTACCCCTATACCTAAAATATTAATCCTAGACCTAACACCTAATCCTATCCTTTACCCCAAGACAAACAGCTTTACCCTTTCCCTAAATTCTTGCCAATAATCCTAACACTTAACCCTAACCTTAACCTTAATATTTAAATCTTAAACCTAACCTTTAAATATTGGCCCTAACCTTAAGATTTACATCTTATAATCCTAATCCTAGAATCTTAGCCTTAAAACTTAACTCTAACCTAACCATAACATTAGAATCTTGGCCTTAAACTGGAACAGAACACCTAACCTTAACTTGACTTTAACCTTAAAAATCGTAGTCCTAGCCTTAAAACCTAAACCTAAACCTAAACCTAAGACTAAACTTAACCCTCTTGGCAATCCTAAACTCTGAAAATATGCCCGTGCGAATATAGGGGGTTGACCTGCTCATTCCAGTGGCTTGTCCCCACTCTGCTTTCCTTCCCATGTCACCTTAAACTGATCAATGTTGAAAACAGTGCAAAAACAAAGTGTTGGAGGTGTTCAAGTGTTATATTGTATATGGATAAATGTGTGTGTATATTAACTTTGAGTTTAAAGCACTTTGGTAAACTCGTGTTTTAAATGTGCTATATGAATAAATTGTGATTGACTGATTGGTCTAGGGCCTCAGTCATTTTCACCTAACCATAAAACCGTTGACCCAAAGCCTAATCTCTGATTCCACCCCAAAATTCTAGCTGTTGATCCTTGACCTGAACCTACATCCATGGGCCCCTGGCTGTTAACTTAGAGCAGAATGTAAATAAAATGAAGCAGAACCCAAATTTTACCCATACTTACCAACCACACTGTACCATTCATTTAAAAAAAATTATAGATCCTATTTCTGTTTTATTAATTTTTCCTGAAAGAAACAAGTTTTAACAAAAAAGGAAAAAAGAAGAGAGAGAAAAAAATAATTAATAAATGACTAAATTGAAAAGGAGAAGGAACATCAGATGTAGGCTGAGCAAAATAAGTCCAAATTTGGAACTTTAATAAAACAAACAAACAAAAAAAAAAACATTAAATTCAAAACCCTAACCATAACCCCTAACCCTAATACCCAACTGCGGATAAAGCTATGCTTAATTACCATCACCAAAGCCTGAGTCAGGAGTAACAACATAGCCCCAGATGACTTCCACACTCAACTACGGATAAAGTCTTGCCCAATTTCCATTACCAATCCTGAGCCAGGAATAAAAGCTTAGCCCAAAACGATTCCCATCAATACAATACCCAACTACGGATAAAGTTATAACCAAATACCATCACTAAAACCCATCAACCCATCAAGCTCCTGACCCATCAACTGAAAAGCCTAATCGAGTTAGACTCGATTGGATTTGTTAAAGAAGCAGACGCCAAGCCGGGGTTTGCTACAGGAACAATAGCTGAGCTTGACAAGTGCCATCCCATGCACTTTCCTTGGTTCCCTATTCAACCATGCGATGGATTATTGTGATATGGGGAACTATTGTACCTTTACCAAAACCTAACTATAACCTTTTCCTTCCCTCTTTTATAGCTTTTATGGATTATCTTTACCTTTTGTTTCCCTTTATATTTAATTGTAACCTTTTTCTTACTTTTGGGAGCTATTATAATAGTTTTTTTTTACTTTCATGCTAGGCCTTAAGTTTGTTTTTGGGTTTAGTTATTATTGTGTAAAGAAAATTTCTTTATTTCTGAATACAATTATAATTTTATTTGGTCTCTTTCTTTTTGTTGGGGGGAAAAGTGTGCAAGCCTTAATATTTTAACATTAAGAATTAGCCTACAGCTTTAACCTAAAATATTATAAATAAAATTTAATCTAATATTAAACTAAGCAGCTACCACAACAAAAGAGAAAAATGTTAGCTAAAACAGAACAGTTCCAAATACCTAAAAACCATTACACCTTTAGGCAAATCTTTAATAAGAGTAGCATACAATAAGGTTTAAAACACTTAAACATTTAAATCAGCTCCAAACCTACCAGCTTAAATGATATGAGGACTCTAAGTAAAAATATCTGCATACTGCTTGTACTCTCTTTTTGCTCTCTCTGCCTCATTGCATTTTCTCTATCCCCTTTATGCCATTCTACATTGTAATAAATGTATGATAGTTAAGCTTGATTTATTGGAGGGCGAGAGTTCATTAATGTTAGTGTATTTTACTTTACTGGAAAACACTTTTAACTGTCCCAATTCACCTGAATCATGTTGTCCCAAATTACCAAACCATGTGCCATCTGTTTAATCAGTTGATCTTGGTTTTCCACTGAGTACCATGTGTGACTTCTGCTGGGTTGGACTGAAAACCTGCAGACATTTGCTTTAAATGAAGCCTTAGATGACTGACAGTTGACCCTAACTGAAATGCATATGACACAGTGACATATTTAGGATACGATGTTTTTAGACATAAATATTTACCCTGTTTTTGGCCTGTCATTTACAAACCACACTATAACCTTATAGAACTGAATAGATATAATTTATTAATTTATATTAATTAATGTATGTTTATATGTAATGATTCCAAATGTAACATGTCGGGTTCAGAGCAGACATTTAAAATTAAAATACTCCATCAATGGATTGTGTTAATTAGTTAGGAATAGTGCTAAGCATGAAAAAATAAATAAGTAAATTAAGTGTTTGTGATTTATCTTTATGTTGCTTTCTGTCATTGTGGGGCAGCTATGGCTCAGGTGGTAGAGCAGGTTGTCCACTAATCAGAGAGTTGGTAGTTCGATTCCCGGCCCCCATGACTCCATGTGCTGAAGTATCCTTGGGCAAGACACCAAACCTTAAGTTGCTCCTGATGGCAGGAAAGTGCCTTGCATGGTAGCTCTGCTGTCATTGGTGTGAATGGGTGAATGAGATACAGTGTAAAGCACTTTGTGAAGGTTAAAAGGTGCTATATAAGTGCAGACCATATACATTCAATTACTAAATACATTTGTAGAGTTTATTGATTTTCATGACATCAAGTTCACTTGGACCAAATCTTTGTCCCAGTTTAATGTTCCAGCTTCGTTTTGGCACAATGGTAGGATCACCATCCTCAGAGTAGGCGTACCTGCAAACACAGGAAAAAATACTGCTCTTTTGAGCCTTTATTGACCTGTATATTATAAAATGTAAATATTGTGTGGTTATGAAAGGTTTTTCACCCATTTTAAATTGTCTCATAGTGGTTAATGAGTGAGTGAACTTGCCTTATGATGTTACGAAACTAAAGTAAAGTGCATTAAAAGCAGTGAATGGTGTGTGATAAAAGAATGATGTCATACATTCATAACTTCTAGGCACAGTTCCCGAATTGGAGACCTTTTTGTCATGTCATATGACCTTAATGAGTTTCATTATATTGTTAATATTAAAATTATTTTATTATTATTATTATTATTATTATTATTATTATTATTATTATGTTAAATAATAATGTGCGACCCAAAAAGAGTTTAAAGGAGGTGAGAAATAAATTCAATACTATACAAGTGCAATCAGTTGTATTCACTGCTGCAAGACACAAAATAAATAGCATACTTTCCAAAGTGCATGATGGAGCCATAATCATACGGCATGTCCATGTTGTTCAACTTAAACTTCCCAAAGTTCCTCACACGATCTGCAAAACAAACATATCTCTCAGCACACCACAGAAGAAGAATGAGTCTAGTATATTATCAGTATATTGCTGCACAAATAGTTGTCCTAAATTATTGATCAAAAATAACACTTGACCCAGCACATGCTGTTATTTTAATTTATTTATTTATTTATTTTTTAATCAGTACACTGACTGTTATAGTTACTTGTGCACACAACTTAACGAAGCCACAATATACTAAATAGAGGTAATGAAATCGTAATGTGTGCATGGAACTTATACTATTTTACCGCTATATTGATAAATCAGATTCATAAACTAATGCCAGTGTGCAAGGAAAAACATGTTTAAGTTCAAAGTCAGAATCATACATAACTGAGACACACCTCTGTCACTGTGCAGTTGTTTAGTATAGCATCATGGTATATTTTATCTCCATCCCTGTACAAAATGTGATTCTTCTTATCTCATAGAATTTGTTTTAGTTGTTAGCTTTGAAAGTTAAGCCAAAAACAGGGTTGAGTTTGAGTTTGATTAAAATTTCAGCCGCAAGATGTAAAGTGCACAGTAGAACCGTTCTCTATCGTTAAGAAAAGTTGGTAGTTTTGGCTAAAATTCCTGTGCTTTGTAGTAGGTTGTGTGCTCTGGGTAGGGCACATTGTGATATAATGCAATGTGAGATTAGTGTAGGCTAAAAGAGATGAATTATGTAAAATAGGGAAGTAGTTCAGAATTTGGAGTGAACCGTGTTTATGCAGCCTCTGTATTTTTCGATGAAGGTTATCTGCTCTCCATGACCATGTTCATGAAGGAAATAGGCTTTAAGCAACTAGTATGCCTGGTAACTCTGTAAGCTGTACCCTTAAAATAGGATTCGTTGGTGTCAGATACACGCCATATGTGCCGTATTACCGTAGTTAAGGTAAGCACACTGTGAGGATTTAATAATGAAATTGTTCAAATTAATTACACTCAATTCTGATCTTGAACTTGATCTTGCAATTTTCTTGCGTGACATCGGCTCGAGTGAGGAGCAGTGTGAAGTCCAGCGCCACTCTCTGACAGTTTGATGTAACCACGATGTCATACTGAAATTTATGTTTTGGTTGTATATACACTCAAGAACACTATGGACTGTCATTAGAGGACGATTTTAAATTTAAAAAGACTATTAATTTATCAATAATGTTCCTTTAAAGTCCACAAAGTTTTTTTTTTTTTAAATCACCAACTCTGAATACAACCCTTTATATGTATATAAGGGCTAATATTGTATTTGTGTGTGTGTGGGTGTCTGTTTACCTTTCCAAATTTTGGACCACATGATGGTGACATATTTATCACGATCAGCACGTGACTGTTCGTGTACAAATCCAAGCACATGCATGAGCTGATGAGAAACAACTCCAGAGCTCACACACTCCGGACTTTGCAAGGAGAGAGTCTGTCTGCCTCCACTCGAACCCAAGTATGACCAACACCTGCACACACATTCCACATGAGATCGCCTCCAATCTTCACTTATGGTTTCATATATGTTCAAAATTTACTAAGAATTATTCAAGTTTATTTGCCTTATATGCAGATTTTCTTTCATCATGTATGTTAATTTATTATTGTAAGGTAACATGAATTTAAAAGATTTTCTTACCCAGTTTTAGGCTGAATATCCAGGAAGTCTCTCTGGTGTGTTCTGGGTACAAAGCGCACACACGTGTCTCTCTCAAGCAGATCCATCCCTTGCTTTATAGTTCGGCGATCCACTTCAGCTAAAGAAAGGGAATGTAGGAGAAGAGGTGTATAGTGTGTGTGTGTGTGTGTGTGTGTGTGCGGTGTGTGTATATGTGTGTGTGTGTGTGTGTGTGTGTGTGTTTTGTGAAGGGAAAAGTAACTTACTGTACTCGGGTGAGAGTGTGTATGCGATGTAAACGTGTCCATCTATGGATCTGGACCACAAACAGCTTTGGGCGAAACAGCTTTTCTCACTTCTGCTGGAGACGGCAATATCTCCCTCTCTGAGTTTCACTCCATCCATCGCACCAACTGCTACAGCAAACAGTAAAAACAATAGCCTAGTATTTCAGTTATATATTTAATAGAGACATGTCAATCATGACATAAAAGTATAAGACTAACCCTAACCCATGTTCTTTAAAACAAAACAAAAAAATCTTATAATAATCTGCTATAGGACCTTCATGATATACTGCTACATTAGCATGGTACTAATGTATTTTTAGATGCTTGAATGCATTATTAAAACTAATATTTATTTTACCTTTATAGTCATTGATGTCCATAATTGTGTCCATCGCAGTTCTTTCATTTTCTTGTAAGTAATCTGGAGACAAACTCATAAACAGTATAATAATCCAGAAATATGAAAAAAATAAAAAAATAAAAAACTGAATATTTAACCTAAATCCATGAATCTATACAGCAGTATTAAATATAAATCAACATCCAACATCTATTGTTACAAACACTGTACAAATAAAACTAAATTGAATGTCAGTATTTAAAAAATAGGAAGCTGAATCTTTTATAGAAACTTTGAACGTTTGTTTGATTGTTATACTGCACAATTCTCATTACAGACTTGTTGGTAAATATGATTGTAAATAAATATGATGGTAAAGATATATTTACCTGCGTAACTACTTCTGTAGCTCGTATGTCTGAACTCGGATCCGATGGAATGCTGTAACGTACAAACCGTTGCCCACCCCAATCAGTTATGGAGCAAAGTGCAAAAGCATTAAAATAGTAAACTATTTTTTAAAAGATTGTACCTGAAGCATCAGTGTAAACCAAGGTAGAAGGAGGAAGATGACCTCTGTGTGTCTCATGCTGACTACAGGTCCACTCGCATGTGCAGCTTCACTTTATCACCTGCTTTAAACGGTTTTTACTGCAACCTGATTATTAGGTTCATGATGTCACTAATAACCCGCCATTAGTGTGTCTGAATTACCAGAACTTTCCATAAATAAAATACCAGACATCTCTGTAAACAACTCTAGCAAATAACATAGAATCTTGCACTTAAGATTTTAGTGCTTTAACAAGTTCTCTATAACAGCAGCTCTGACAGTAGTGCAGCTGAAAAGTGCAGGTTCATATTAATGCACTCGTTCTAATACGTTATCGTTTCCATAGCAACAGCTCTTTCACAGGGTAGTGTACAGCAGATGCTCCACATAAGCAGATTAAAAATGCGTGTAAGCATTGATATGGTGAAGTTTTCTGCAGGATGCTTGTTTAACATTTATGGAAGGAGTCTCCAGTGTCAGAGCTTTGTAACAGTCAGAGGTAAAGCTGTAACTAAGTTTTCCGACATCTTCAGGACAGAAGAGTTTACACTTCTTTGCGGTTTCTCACTAACATGACAAGCTGCGTTTTTTTTGTTGTTTTTTTGTCTTATTAACTGTGAGAGAGAGAATAAAGAGAGAGAGAATAAAGAGAGAGAATAAAGAGAGAGAGAATAAACAGAGAATAAAGAGAGAATAAAGAGAGGGCTGGTGAGGGAACGACTGTTTATAGCTGCTATAACGTAAGTGACAACAGGAACTAACTTGTTTCACCAACATTCCACAACATTAAATGTAACTATAAATGGATAAGCAGTATGACAGTTGTTCTTTAAAAATAATTTTAAAAAATATGATGAACATCGGGACACAAATGAAACTTACTTACTTACTTTATTGTTTATTTTTACAGGGACAATGCACAATTAAAAGTAATTGCACCAGAGTTAGCTAATAGCTAATACCCCCATGTTTCTGACTTGTTCCTGACTTAACTGCTGCTGGGGCTGGCCCCACGTAGCTAGCTTAAGGTTTGCTGTGGGATGGGTTCCCTTTTGAGTCTGGTTCCACTCAAGGTTTCTTCCTCATATCGTCTCAGGGAGTTTTTCCTCACCACCGTCACCTCTGGCTGCTCCTTTGGGAAAAATTTATAAAGTTAAAAAATTTTATCCGAAACGAATACAGTGATGCTTGAAAGTTTGTGAACCCTTTAGAATTTTCTATATATCTGTGTAAATGTGACCTAAAACATCATCAGATTTTCACACGAGTCTTAAAAAAGATAAAAAGAACACAATTAAACAAACGAGACAAAAATATTATACTTGGTCACTTGTTTATTCAGGAAAATGATCCAGTATTACATCTCTGTGAGGGCAAAAGTATGTGAACGTCTAGGATTAGCAGTTAATTTGAAGGTGAAATTAGAGTCAGGTGTTTTCAATCAATGTGATGACAGTCAGGTGTGAGTGAGCGCCCTGTTTTATTTAAAGAACAGGGATCTATCAAAGTCATCCGAAATCTCCTTTGTTCATGCTATCATGCACTTCACAACACATGTTTGTGTCATGGCACGAACAAAGGAGATTTCTGAGGACCTCAGTAAAAGAGCTGTTGAAGCTCATCAGGCTGGAAAAGGTTACAAAACCATCTGTAAAGAGTTTGGACTCCACCAATCCACAGTCAGACAGATTGTGTACAAATGGAGGAAATTCAAGACCATTGTTCCCCTCCCCAGGAGTGGAGACCAACAAAGATCACTCCTAGAGCAAGACGTGTAATAGTCCATGAGGTCACACAGGAACCCAGGGTAACTTCTAAGCAACTAAAGGCCTCTCTCACATTGGCTAATGTTAACGTTCATGAGTCCACCATCAGGAGAACACTGAACAACAATGGTGTTCATAGTAGAGAAGACCTGTAAACTGTTTTTACTGTAAGTACTGTAAATGCTATTGTTGTGTTAAGTCTAAAATTAGCCACTGACATTAGACATTACGTCATGACGTGTACAGTGTCTTGCATAAGTATGCAACTCCTCCTGAAACCCAACACTACTCATCACCCTGACAACACTGTGAAGTATGATGGTGGTGGCATCATATTCAGAGTTCCCCTTGTCCTCTCGGTTGTTTCTCTGACTAATCCCCTCTTTACCCTCTCACTGACTTGGTGGACAGTCTTGTATAGGCAAAATTGCAGTTGTGTCGTATCCTATACATTTGTAAATATTGGATTTGATGTCGCTTTGTAGGATGTTCAAAGCCTAGGATATTTTATAGCAATAGCTTGACTGATACTATTCCAGAACTTTGTCCTGGACTTGTTTTGAAAAAGAAAGAAACCACTGTTACTCAGTATAGCAGACACCGAATGGGTCAGCCAAGGAAAACAACAGCTGATGACAAACATTGTGAGAGCTGTGAAGACCCCCCCCTAAAAAAAAAAAAATATATATATATATATATATATATATATATATATATATATATATATATATATATATATACACACAGGTGCATCTCAATAAATTAGAATGTCGTGGAAAAGTTTGTTTATTTCAGTAATTCAACTCAAATTGTGAAACTCGTGTATTAAATAAATTAAATGCCACAGACTGAAGTAGTTTAAGTCTTTGGTTCTTTTAATTGTGATGATTTTGGCTCACATTTAACAAAAACCCACCAATTCACTATCTCAACAAATTACAATATGGTGACATGTCAATCAGCTAATCAACTCAAAACACCTGCAAAGGTTTCCTGAGCCTTCAAAATGGTCTCTCAGTTTGGTTCACTAGGTAAGCCACAAACATTCATTGCCAAAGAAGCTGGCTGTTCACAGAGTGCTGTATCCAAGCATGTTAACAGAAAGTTGAGTGGAAGGAAAAATTGTGGAAGAAAAAGATGCACAACCAACCGAGAGAACCGCAGCCTTATGAGGATTGTCAAGCAAAATCGATTCAAGAATTTGAGTGAACTTTACAAGGAATGGACTGAGGCTGGGGTCAAGGCATCAAGAGCCACCACACACAGACGTGGCAAGGAATTTGGCTACAGTTGTCGTATTCCTCTTGTTAAGCCACTCCTGAACCACAGACAACGTCAGAGGCGTCTTACCTGGGCTAACGAGAAGAAGAACTGGACTGTTGACCAGTGGTCCAATATCCTCTTTTCAGATGGGAGCAAGTTTTGTATTTCATTTGGAAACCAAGGTCCTAGAGTCTGGAGGAAGGGTGGAGAAGCTCATAGCCCAAGTTGCTTGAAGTCCAGTGTTCAATTTCCACAGTCTGTGATGATTTGGGGTGCAATGTCATCTGCTGGTGTTGGTCCATTGTGTTTTTTGAAAACCAAAGTCACTGCACCCGTTTACCAAGAAATTTTGGAGCACTTCATGCTTCCTTCAGCTGACCAGCATTTTGAAGATGCTGATTTCATTTTCCAGCAGGATTTGGCACCTGCCCACACTGCCAAAAGCACCAAAAGTTGGTTAAATGACCATGGTGTTGGTGTGCTTGACTGGCCAGCAAACTCACCAGACCTGAACCCCATAGAGAATCTATGGGGTATTGTCAAGAGGAAAATGAGAAACAAGAGACCAAAAAATGCAGATGAGCTGAAGACCACTGTCAAAGAAACCTGGGCTTCCATACCACCTCAGCAGTGCCACAAACTGATCACCTCCATGCCACGCCGAATTGAGGCAGCAATTAAAGCAAAAGGAGCCCCTACCAAGTATTGAGTACACGTACAGTAAATTAACATACTTTCCAGAAGGCCAACAATTCACTAAAAATGTTTTTTTTATTAGTCTTATGAAGTATTCTAATTTGTTGAGATAGTGAATTGGTGGGTTTTTGTTAAATGTGAGCCAAAATCATCACAATTAAAAGAACCAAAGACTTAAACTACTTCAGTCTGTGGCATTGAATTTATTTAATACACGAGTTTCACAATTTGAGTTGAATTACTGAAATAAACAAACTTTTCCACGACATTCTAATTTATTGAGATGCACCTGTATATAAAAGACTGCGGCTCAGGTGGTAGAGTGGGTTGTCCACTAATCGTAGGGTTGGTGGTTCAATTCCTGGCCCACATGACTCCATGTGCCGATGTATCCTTGGGCAAGACACTGAACCCTAAGTTGCTCCCGATGGCAGGAAAGTGCCTTGCATGGTAGCTCTGCTGTCATTGGTGTGAGTGTGTGTGTGTGTGAATGGGTGAATGAGACACAGTGTAAAGCGCTTTGTGAAAGGGGCTTAGGGGTGTACTCACTTTTGTTGCCAGCGGTTTAGACATTAATGGCTGTGTGTTATTTTGAGGGGACAGCAAATTTACACTGTTATACAAGCTGTACACTCACTACTTTACATTGTAGCAAAGTGTCATTTCTTCAGTGTTGTCCCATGAAAACATATAATAAAATATTTACAAAAATGTGAGGGGTGTGTACACACACACACACACACACACACACACACACACAGGATAGATTTAGTAGTATTTGTACACCTACAGCGTGATGCGTATGGCAAGAGGAGCTGATAAACCAGATACTCAGTGGGTGATTATAATATTTATTATTCCTTATATAATAATGCACATTTTATTGCTCTTTCAAAAACAGTGTTCTGATATTAATACAATATTCTTACATTATTGTGTAGGGAAGCGTGTGTGTGTGTGTGTGTGTGCGCGTGTGTGCGTGTTTCACACAGCCATGTTGTCGAGTTGTGGGCGGTCTGTAAACACCACTCGTCTGTGATTGGCTGCTTTCTCCAGCTCCAGCACGGTGATGTTGTTAGTTAATGTGGCGCTGATTAATGACGCAGGAACGTACAGCGTGTGCTGAGGACCGCGTTCTGGCCAGAACCGACCCACATTAACACCGTTAATGAAAACCTGACCCTGAAACAAACACATGCACAGTAACAATCAAATTCTCAATAAAGATTAGATTGTTGTCGTACCTAATTTGCACAGAATTGAGTAAATATTTATTTAAATGCACACTCCACCCTGTACTTAACAAATTCAATACTTATGCTAGTTAGCATTAGTTATAAACTGTAAAACTAATTATCCGTGGCTGTTTGCCGATGATCATAAGAGGATGTAATGCACCTTGGTCCAGCCAGTAAGTTTGATGAAGGTGTCTCTGGAGACCCCATTGGGTTTTAAAGTGCCAGAAAAAAAACTAGGTCCAGTGTCTCCCTCCTCTTTCCCATCAGCCTTCTGTCCCGACTGCAGCCAGCCGCTCGCAATCACGCCATCAATATCCAAAGGAAAAATCAGCCAATCCGAGAGGACGTCGTTACCCAGGATCAGATTTCCCAAGATGCCCTGTTTGAAAAAAGTGTACACAGCAGACAAAGGGTAACTCCCTCACTCCTCACTCCCTCCTTCCCTCACTCCCTCCCTCCCTCACACACTCACTCCTCCCTCACTCCCTCCCTCCCTCCCTCACACACTCACTCCTCCCTCACTCCCCTCCCTCCCTCCCTCCCTCACACACACTCACTCCTCCCTCACTCCTCCCTCCTCCCTCATACACTCACTCCTCACTCCCTCCCTCCCTCACTCCTCCCTCACTCCCTCCCTCACACACTCACTCCTCCCTCACTCCCTCCCTCACACACTCACTCCTCCCTCACTCCCTCCCTCACACACTCACTCCTCCCTCACTCCCTCCCTCCCTCACACACTCACTCCTCCCTCACTCCCTCCCTCACTCACTCCTCCCTCCCTCCCTCCCTCCTTCACTCCCTCCCTCACACACTCACTCCTCCCTCACTCCCTCCCTCCCTCACTCCCTCCCTCCCTCCTTCCCTCACTCACTCCTCCCTCACTCCCTCCCTCCCTCACTCCCTCATTCACTTCTCCTTACCTCACTCCCTCATTCACTTCTCCCTCCCTCACTCCCTCACTCCCTCCCTCCCTCCCTCACTCCCTCCCTCACTCCCTCACACCCTCCCCCCTCCCTCACTCCCTCCCTCACACACTCCCTCCTCCCTCACTCCCTCCTTCCCTCACTCCCTCCCTCACTCCCTCCTTCCCTCACTCCCTCCTTCCCTCATTCACTCCTCCCTCACTCCCTCCCTTCCCTCACTCACTCCTCCTCACTCCCTCCTTCCCTCACTCACTCCTCCCTCACTCCTCCCTCACTCCCTCCTTCCCTCACTCACTCCTCCCTCACTCCCTCCCTCACACACTCACTCCTCCCTCCCTCCCTCCCTCCCACACTCACTCCTCCCTCCCTCCCTCCTTCCCTCCTTCCCTCACTCACTCCTCCCTCCCTCACACACTCACTCCTCCCTCACTCCCTCCTTCCCTCACTCACTCCTCCCTCCATAAGTGGTAGACGAAATGGGTAAAGTGGTAGTAAGTGATGGTAAATGGTGAACGTAAAGTAAAGTAAAGTGGTCAAAGTGAAAATGAAGAAAGTGAGTGGTCGAAGCCAGTAAGTAGGTAGTAAAAGTCAGATGGGTGGTCAAGTAAGTGATGGCGTCAAGTGGAAGTGGTCAAAAGTAAAGTGAAGTAAGTGAAAGTGAAAGGAAAGTGGTGGTAGTGGCCGGAGGACGTGATGAGTAGTAAATTAGTGCGGTTTGCATCAGGTGAAATGGTTTGCGTCAAATTAATGGACGGGGTGCGTAGGTAAAGTGGGTGAAAATCGTCAAAGTGGGTTGGGTTTTTGGTAAGAAAGTGAAAGTCAGTCAAAAATCAGAAAATGCTGATGGTAAAGTAAATGCGAAATGTCAAATGGGTATCAAAGTGGTGGCGTGGTGAAATCGTGAAATGGTGGTGCGATGGGTAATCAGGAAGTGGAGTCGTCGTAGAATGGGTGATGTGAAGAGTAGGTCGTCGAAAGTGAAAGTAGGTGAAAGTGGTTTGTCGTGAAATCAATCAGGTGAAGTGGTTTGCGAAGTAGGGTCGTAAGTGGTCAAAGTAGGTGAAAGTCGAAAAGTAGGTGAAAGTGGACGAGACGTAAAGTCAAGTAAGTCAAAGTGGTCATGGACGGAACGTGGTGGGTGGGTGGTAGAGGTGAGTGGTGAAGTGGGTGGTCGTAGGTGAGGTGAGTGGTGGTGGTAGGTGGTGGGTGGTGAAAGTGAAGGTGGTGGTGGCTGGGTGGTGGGTGGGTGGTGGTGGTGGTGGTGGGTGGTGGTGAGGTCAGTGGTTTGGTGGGTGGTGGTGGAGGGACATTGGTGGGTGAGGTGGGTGGGCAGTGGTTCAGGGAGTGGGTGGGTCAGTGGACGGGGGCAGTGGTGGTGGTCATTCAAAAGCTACTCCTCCTCCTCCTCATTCAGCTGTCCTCCCATCATGTCCCTCAGCCTCCTCCTCACTCCTCCTCTATCCCTCCCTCCTCCATCCTCCTCCTCCTCCCTCACCTCCTCCTCCCTCCTCCTCCCTCCTCCTCCTCCTCCCTCTTCCCTCCACTCCTCAGCCTCCTCCTCACTCCCTCCTTCCTCATTCCTCCTCCCTCCTCCCTCCCTCCTCACTCCTCCTCCTCCTCCTCCTTCCCTCCTCCCTTCTCCTCCCTCTGCTCCCTCCCTCCCTCCTCTCCCTCCTCCCTCCTTCCTCTCCTCCTCCCTCCACTCCACTCCTCCTGCTCCTCCCTCCTCCTCCCTCCTCCCTCCCTCCGTCCCCTCCCCCTCCTCCTCCCTCACTCCCTCCTTCCTCCTCCTCCCTTCCCTCCCTCACACTCCCTCCTCCCTCACTCCCTCCTCCCTCTCCTCCCTCCCTCCCTCCTCCTTCCCTCCTCCTCCTCACTCCCTCCTTCCTCACTCCTCCCTCCCTCCTCACTCCCTCCCTCCTCCTCCCTGCTCCCTCCTTCCCTCACTCCCTCCTCCCTCCTCCCTCCCTCACACACTCCTCCTCCCTCCTCCATCCCTCACCACTCACTCCCTCCCTCACTCCCTCCTTCCCTCCTTCCCTCCTCCTCCTCCCTCCCTCCTCTCTCTCCTCACTCCTCCTTCCCCTCTCACTCCTCCTCCCTCACTCCCTCCCTCTCCTCCTCTCCCTCCCCCACTCCCTCCCTCCCTCCTCCCTCCTCCCTCACTCCCTCCTCCCTCACTCCTCCCTCACTCCCTCCCTCACACCTCAATTAGTAAAGTAGTGCAAAGTAAGTAGAAATGAGTGGTAAAAATGAGTAAGTAAATGAAGACAGAGTGGTAAATGGGTATGGTTTGTGGGTAAGTAAAGTAAAGACAAAAATGGTTTGTAAGTGAAAATGGGTTTGTGGACAGTGGTAAGTAGTGTCGGTTTGTCGATGGAGTGATGAATGGGCCGTGGTTGTAAGTGAGTGAGTGAAATGGGTGAGTAAGTAGATGAGTGGGTCAATCAGAGGTAAAGTGGTTTTGTCAAGTAGTGGTAAAGTAAGTCAAAGTCAAAGTGAAAGTGGTGGTAAAGTAGGTGGTGGCCGAAAGTGAGTGAAGTCAAAATGGTGAAGTAAAGTGAAAGTGAAGTGGTAGTAAGTCGGGACCATCAGAAGAGTGGGAGTGAAAGTGCGTAGGTAAATGGTTTGCGAAATGGTTTTGTCAGTAGAGTGGTAGTAATGAAAGCCAGTCAGTAAAGGCGGTAGTGGTTTTGGTGGTAAAGTGGTGGTGGTTTGAAAGTGGTGAGTCGCAGTAAAGTGAGTGGTCGTGGTAGTGAGTGGTGAAGTGAGTGGTGAGTGGGTGATGGACGAGTGAAGTGGTGAGGCGAAGGCCAGGTGGTGGTTTGGGTGAAGTGAGTGAAGTGTGGTGAAAGTGGTGGTTGGACGTGGAGTTCCGGTGGTAGTGGTGGTGAGGTTGAGGTGGTCAGTGGGTGAGGTGGTGAGTGGCTGGTGGTGGTGAAGAAGGTGGTGGTGGTGGTGAGTGGTGAGTGGAAGTGGGCCAGGTGAGAGTGGTGGTGGTGAAAGTGGTGAGGTGGTGGGTGGTGAGGTGGTGGTGGTGAAGGTGGTGGTGAGTGGTGTAGTGGTGGTGGTGGTTTGAAGTGGGTGGTGGTGGTGGCGGGCATTGGTGGTGAGCGGTGGTAGTGGTGGTGGCGGGTGAGTGGACGTGAGTGGTGGTGGTGGCGGTGGTGGTGGTGGTGAGTGGTGAAGTGGTGAGTGAGTGCCCTCCTCCTCCTCCCTCCCTCCTCCTCACTCCTCCCTCACTCACTTCTCCCTCCCTCCCTCCCTCCCTCCCTCACACACTCACTCCTCCCTCACTCACTCCCTCCTCCCTCACTCACTCCTCCCTCACTCACTCACCCCTCACTCACTCCTCCCTCACTCCCTCCCTCACACACTCACTCCTCCCTCACTCCCTCCTTCCCTCCTTCCCTCTCACTCCTCCCTCACTCCCTCCCTCACACACTCACTCCTCCCTCACTCCCTCCTTCCCTCACTCACTCCTCCCTCACTCACTCCTCCCTTACTCCCTCACTCACTTCTCCCTCCCTCCCTCACACACTCACTCCTCCCTCCCTCACTCCCTCCCTCCCTCACTCCTCCCTCCCTCACTAACACACTCACTCCTCCCTCACTCCCTCCCTCACTCCTTCACTCCCTCACTCCTCCTTCCCTCCCTCCTGTAGTGTTCTAAATACAGTGACGTGTTCTTACCTTGTAGTCATTGATTTTGGGGCCAAAGTTCACTCTGCCCATGTTCTCCACTAAAATGTCCAGCTGATCTCCTTCATGCCCGGTCACGTTTATCACCAATGTAATGTCTCTCTCCATCACACCCTGATACACCTACACACACACACTCGCACACACTAAATAATGCAAGGTCTTTCACCAACACACTCTGATAAACCTACACACACTCACCCCGTTCACAGAGATGTAGGCACGGTCATGGATGCCATTTAGTGGTGAGATCAATGGCGTTTGATCCGGAATGTCCCGTGGCAGCCGTGTCCGATACAGCACATATCCATAGTACTGAAATTACATTACAATATTATTTATTATAGCAGATATAATCATTATTTTAAATCTATATCCTGAATTTATATATTTCTGTAAAGCTGATTTGGGACAATGTCCATTGTTAAAAGCGATATACAAATAAAACTGAACTGAATAAACATCAGCACATATCCATAATACAAAAATTTCATCTCAAAGTTACTGTACTGTATTATTACTATAGAGCAGTATTCAACTAAACTCAGTCAAGGTCCAATTACATAACATTTGTTGCTTATAAAAGTGTATAAAAGTGTGGATATTCAACTAACATATCTGAAATAATGATAACCGTTATCATTTCATCCTTAACTATCAATGATCACTATATGGCTATAAAAAATAAAATAAAAAACACTAAATAAAACAGACCACACCTAAGGATACATCAGCACTTAACCCTGATAGTTAAATGTTAAGTAATACAAACATATCATCAGAGCAGTGTTGGGGTCAGACACACATCTACAACATGATGTGTTCCTCATAATTGGCTCTTCCACAGGAGACATCACTGGAGGATGTCTCAACAGCAGAACCTGAGTCCATGTTCTGCTCTCTTGCTGATGGTCAGATTTTGCCAGAGCTCGTTCCTCTTCAACCAAAGCCACTGTGAAGCTGCTTCTGCCTGCTGATGTTCTCCTGAGTGTTACCTTTAACACCATACCGTCCCAAAGCTCTCCAAACTGACCGCACAACAGTCTGACTATAATATGTTAAAGGTGTGTGCTTTATTATTGGGAGATCATGATTTTACATCTCTACAATACCAGTGATCAGGGGCCAGAAGTCGTAGCTCATAAACTCACCCTGATACCATATTTTCTCTCTATATAAATTACTGAGTGAGTCACACTGTAACCAAGTACTTGTGCTCATCAAGGGCATGAGGGCGGAACTATAAACAGTGCAGATCACTAATTGGTCAAACACTAATTTACCAGACAATACAGCATCGTGATAATCAGTAGTGCAGTACAGTGCAGATGTTACTGAGCCATGCCACACTAAAAGAGAATATAATCATCCTTGCTGTCTGGGCTGGATGCTAGCCAATATGGAAGAGCTATTTATTTAGTCAAGCTTTCTGTTAATAACTTTTCTCTTAGGTAAAGACCCAGATCTGGAGGGTTTGTGGGCACAGACAGTTCTTGTAAACCGGGATGTTTGGATGCTGTCACCCCCCACACTCACGTGTTCATGGACAGCTTTATGTCCCAGAGCACCCTAATGCCTGTGTGACCATCTGGCTCCCCCGTTTAGTTATGCTAGTCCTGCTGGAGTGTACATCTACTAAACCCACTATAGGACAAAAGACTAAAGTTCACCGTGAGATTGCCGTGGATGGTCCCACTCAGCCTAAAAATTACACTTACTATAAACAGCCTACACCCAATTCTCATCCATTCTTCAGTGGATACCTTCATTGGATACTGTAGATTTAAATTGAAAACTGTACTGCAGTCATAACACACTGATGCTCAGAGTGAACCTCCTTTCAACACACTCTATTTGAGAGTTTTTCTTTACCATTGTTGACTTTAGCTTGCTCATTAGAGATAATTGGTAATGACTTAATTAGAAGTAAAAGGGGGGGATTTTATCTGAAAGTCTGAGCTGCTCATTGAAGTCCAACTACTCACTGCTTGACTGCTTAGCCATCCTTTTTCCCAGAGGAACCCCCCACAGACATGGCAAGATGGCTGAGGTAACCAGAGCAGGTAAGGCATTAAACCCCCATGGACAAGGGGAAAGCCTGCAGAAAATCCCACAGACACAAGAGAACCTGGAGGAAACCCTGACATATATATATATATATATATATACATACAGACAGAGAGACAGACACACACAGGGACAGACAGACAGACAAATCTTACTTGTTTAATCTCCTCAAATGTTAGTGGCTTTAGAGACTTGACAGGACCCTGAGGTGATAAGATCTCCAACAAACCACTGACATTACCGATCTAGAACACATTTATAAAAATAAAAATATATCTAAGACAGCCATCTCTGTTTTTATTTATTGTACTTATTAAACTGGTGTTAAATTATTTCACCTTTTGTAGCATCACAAAACCATACGCCATCTTTGGTAAAGCTGGAGGCATCGGCCCGACTGGAATATCACGGAACTGAAAATATTCAAATATAGGGATTTATCATTTTTTTAAAATTATTATATATATATATATATATATATATATATATATATATATATATATATATATATATATATATATATATATATAGGTGGCAATGATATTCTATGGCAATTAGTTATGCCATTAACACACTATTAACAGTATTTATTTGTGCTCATACGTCTTTAATGACATCTCTGATGGCCAGCAGTTTGTCAGTCGGATCTCCAGCTTCTGATAACGGAGCATCGTAATCATAACTCGTCACTACAGGACGGAACCGTGTATCATGATCCGCTCCTAAACAGTAAATAAACACAAGTAACCATAAAAACACAGGATGTGTTCCAATCACACTCTATTCACTATAGCAGCCATCTTCACACTACTATTACCATCATGCTAACACCAACTTCATGCTAATCTTAGTGTTAACCTCATGGTAACATTAACAATGTGTAAGTCTGAGGTTAGCTTAGAGTTAGCACTGAGTAAGGGGAAGAAGGCAGTTTGTGCTTTTCTCCAAGTGTTACTGTAGCACTTCACCTTCCCTGGTTGGCTAATCTGTACACTAGCCAAATTCAGGAGAAAAAGGGATTAAAAAGATGGACACACCATTCCAGTAACCAAAGTTCGTCCCTCCTTCAAACATGTACCTGAGGAGAGAGAGAGAGAGCGAGAGAGAGAGCGAGCGAGCGAGAGCGAGCGAGAGAGAGAGAGAGAGAGAGAGCGAGCGCGAGAGAGCGAGCGCGAGAGTGAGCGAGAGCAAGAGCGAGCGAGAGAGAGAGACAGAGAGAGAGAGAGAGCGAGCGAGAGCGAGAGTGAGAGAGAGCGAGCGAGACAGAGAGAGAGAGAGAGACAGAGCGAGAGTGAGAGAGAGAGAGAGAGCGAGAGAGAGAGAGAGAGAGAGCGAGAGAGAGAGAGCGAGCGAGAGAGCGAGCGAGAGCGAGAGAGAGCGAGAGAGAGCGAGAGACAGAGAGAGAGAGAGAGAGAGAGAGAGAGCGAGAGCGAGCGAGAGAGAGAGCGAGCGAGACAGAGAGAGAGAGAGAGAGACAGAGCGAGAGAGAGAGAGAGATGAGCGCGAGATGGAGAGAGAGAGAGAGAGAGAGAGAGAGAAGAGGAGAGAGAGAGAGAGGCGAGAGAGAGAGCAAGAGAGAGAGCAAGAGAGGGAGAGCGAGAGAGAGCGAGAAAGCGAGCGAGAGAGAGAGAGAGAGAACGAGAGAGAGAGAGAGAGAGAGTTAAAGGTCTTGAAACAGATTTCACCATTAAACTCTGAAATATACACAAACTTAACTCAGTGACGAGACTAAAATCAGTGGGTGGGCCTCGGGGAAAACATGGTGGGCGAGGTTTTAAAAAGAAATATCAGATGGCAGCAGTAAAAAAAACCTTAAATGACTGCAGAAAATGGCCAACAGGTTGAAAGTCTATCACTCAAGAGTTCTTTTACCAGTTCAGTAAAACTACTTTTTCTCTAATTCACTTCAGTTCACAAAACACACACACACACACACACACACACACACACACACACGCACACACGCACGCACACACAGTACAGTCACCACCGTCACAATGCCAGCTGTTTACTGTAGCCTGCACACACACACACATACGCACACAGACGCGCGCGCACACACGCACGCACACACGCACGCACACACGCACGCACGCACACACGCACGCACACACACACGCACACACGCACGCACACACACAAAAAGGATAAATTTATAAGTTTAAAATTTATATCTGGATATTAAACTGAACTGAAGGTGCACACAAACATGTAGCCGCACGTCACAGGAAGTGTTCACACGTCACAGGAAGTGTTCACACGTCACAGGAAGTGTTCACACGTCACAGGAAGTGTTCACACGTCACAGGAAGTGTTCACACGTCACAGGAAGCTCTGATTAAATAACTCATCAACTAAATCCAGCAGCTAAACACCTCACACTGTGATTTCAGTAACAGACTAGAATTTAGTTCTTCAGTTGTAATGGTATAAAGTATTTTATTCGCGTGAGGATTTTAACAGATGAAATGGGCAGAAAGTCCGACCGCTTCTCCAGAGTTTTATTAAATCATTTCAACATCACTAACTGTGGCTTCTTAAAGTGGCAGCTCCTAATGAGAGACAACTGGGTTTTATATAAATAAGTTTTTATTTATTTTTTGTTAACAAAACCACTTGGCTAGAAGAGCACTTATTTTGGGTGGGCCTGGCCCTCAGAACCTCATCATTACCGTTGCTAAGTGTCTTAGCTAACACACCCTATTCCATCACTCTCTTAGTTCTGATGGTATTCTGAGCTCATGCTGTAAGTCTGCACTCTGTGTTTACTCTTCACTCTCTGATTTTCTCCTTCTTTTCTTTTAAAGTAAGGATTTGTAGTGTTTATTACTGTTTATTGGTGTTTATTACTGTTTATTGGTGTTTATTGGTGTTTATTACTGTTTATTGGTGTTTATTACTGTTTATTGGTGTTTACTTCCTTTTCCTAAAGAGTTCAGAACTAAGGATCATATATATGCATGTGTTGTATGTCTAGATAACCTAGTTGTAGCGATTTTATATAGTTTGAGCGAAAAGCTAATTTTTAAGTTGTCTGTAACCATGTCTAATGATCCTACACTGTCCAAGATATCATAATCTCCTTGAAGTTTGGTACCAAAATCATTGTCTCATAATATGCCAATTAATGATGCATACTACAGGACGATAGGATGTATCATTCTATACTTTTCCATGTTTTATCAAATACCATATTAATCCAAACTTAACACAAACCCCGCCCTGACATGCGACCCGTTCTGGGACAGACCAAGGAAGTTTTCCCCCAGAACTTTCTCATCTCTCTCTGGATTCGCCAGCAGCTCAGAGAGGTGTGTAAATTGGCATTGTCCATAAAAGACCGCGACACGCGTCCCCCGCTCGCTCGCTCATTCGCTTTTTCTTACCCTCTTCCTGCTTCTCACCTTGCCGCCTTCCGTTTCCGGCATTCCTCCGGACTCTCCTTTGTCTCGTGAAACCACGTGGCAATTACCATATTCTTCATTCTCGGGCGAGACCCAACTCCGTTCACCCCTACTCTACCGACGCCGAAGAACCAGCAAACTCCTCGCTAAATCTACGAATCAAGGACCCTCGCGAACGGCATAAAATTAACGCAAGTATAATTCCAATTGATCTATAGAGGTGTCCTTTAAGTCAGAGTCACTTTTGTTGAAAAGTTGAATTCGAATTCCTTTGCTGATTCTCGAGGTTAAACTGTGTTCTGCCATTGTTACTTTCATTACTTTTCCTTCTGTTTCTTTCACTTACCCTGTATATATGTATTATTTGTTTGTACCTAGTTGTGTATATCAGTAGTTTTACGTAGTTATTAAAATCCATGGTTATCACGCTGGATTGTCTGTTTTTACTTATGACAAGGTTCACTTTTAACGTTGCTCCTCGCTACGCGCTGGATTTCTGTTAACTTAGAATAAACTATACTTCGTGGCCAGAAGAATAATTTATTCTTTTAGAGTAATATGAAGACTGCCCTGGTAAGTTTGGTGGACAAACAGATCAAGCTGCTTCGCATTTAATTCTAAAGCTAGGTTACAGTAATTACTATAACATTCCCTTTCATGGTCGATTTATATCCATACTTAATCAGAACACGCTTCGATTAGAGCTATAGATATATTTCACCCATTTGAGCTAGATTCGCAACAGTTAAGTTATTTAAGCTCATACAACACCCTCCTTTTGTTCTAGTGGGGACTGAGAGCTGCGTCTCTGTATTTATATAAAATATAAATAAGATAAAGAGTGTAATTTAAACCTTGAGCGTACATGTTGACGTTAGCGCCCATGCTCATCAAGTCTCTCAACATCTTACTGACTTTGTGTGTGTCGACGGAGGCGTGTTGGTCTCCCCAATGATCCAGCCAACCTGTGTACAACTCTGAGTTCACCTAAAACACACAACACACACGTTCACTTTAGCTCCAACATTACACCCCTACACACTACCCCTACACACTACCCCTACACACCGTCCCTACACACTACACCTACACACCGTCCCTACACACTACACCTACACACCGTCCCTACACACTACCCCTACACACCGTCCCTACTCACTACCCCTACACACCGTCCCTACTCACCACCCCTACACACTACCCCTACACACCGTCCCTACACACTACACCTACACACCGTCCCTACTCACTACCCCTACACACCGTCCCTACTCACTACCCCTACACACCGTCCCTACTCACTACCCCTACACACCGTCCCTACTCACTACCCCTACACACCGTCCCTACTCACCACCCCTACACACCGTCCCTACACACCGTCCCTACTCACTACCCCTACACACCGTCCCTACACACTACACCTACACACCGTCCCTACTCACTACCCCTACACACCGTCCCTACTCACTACCCCTACACACCGTCCCTACTCACTACCCCTACACACCGTCCCTACTCACTACCCCTACACACCGTCCCTACTCACTACCCCTACACACCGTCCCTACTCACTACCCCTACACACCGTCCCTACACACCGTCCCTACTCACTACCCCTACACACCATCCCTACTCACTACCCCTACACACCATCCCTACACACTGTCCCTACTCACTACCCCTACACACCATCCCTACTCACTACCCCTACACACCGTCCCTACTCACTACCCCTACACACCGTCCCTACTCACTACCCCTACACACCGTCCCTACTCACTACCCCTACACACCACCCCTACACACCATCCCTACACACTACCCCTACACACCTATACCTTGAATTGTACTTTGAATTGAATTGAGAGAGAGAGAGAGGAGTGTTATAATGAAAATATAAACTCACCAGAGGGCCCTTGGGCTCAAATCTCCGCTGACGAAGGAACGCATCACTGATGTTTGTGTCTGATGAAGAAACAAAAAGATCTCACACACTGAATAAAATGATCAGTCCAATCTTGATCTATCCGCCTACTGTAACTCCTCCTACTGTAACTCCTCCAGCTTCATAATTATACTCGAGTATTTAACTCAACTTTGTGAAATCTGTTGTGGAATAAAGACCAGCCTGACTGAATGGTGATAACAGTTAATGCTGAGACGTTAATGATTGGGTTACGGCTTAAAATATGACAATTTGAAGAGGTTATGTTTCATGTTAACACTTTTGACTAACACACACACACACACACACACACACACACACACACACACACACACTCACACACGCTGTTCTGAATGTGATGCAGGGAGACTTTTAAACAAGTCGTTTTGTCAGTTCGCCAACCTTTACTGATCAGGAGTTTAATATAATGTGTTTAACAGAAACATGGGTTAAACCAAATGAGTACATAGCATTAAATGAAGCCAGTCCTCCTGGATATAGTTATATACATCAGCCCCGTCTAACTGGCAGAGGAGGAGGTGTTGCACTCATTTATAATAAAAATCTAGGGGTCACACAAAAACCTAGCCATAAGTTCAACTCCTTTGAAGTTCTTCATGCTAGTATAACATATGTAACCACTAAAAATAAGTCTATCGAGTCGATTCCACTTATTATTATTTACAGACCCCCAGGGCCATACTCTGAATTTCTTGGTGAATTTGCAGTTTTTATCTCGAACCTGGTTGTTTCTCTAGATAAAGCATTAATTGTCGGTGACTTTAATATTCACTTTGATAACCCGGAAGATCCTCTGAGAACAGCGGTTGTGTCTATTTTAGATTCAGTAGGGGTCAATCAGAATGTAATAGGACCCACTCATAATGGTGGCCACACTCTTGACATTATACTAACATACGGATTAAATATAGAAAATATAGTCACACTTCCGCAGTCTGAAGCTATCTCAGATCATTATCTCAGATCATTATCTCAGATCATTATCTCAGATCATTATCTCATCTCGTGTAAATTGCACATTGATCATAATATATGCACCTTGCCATGCTACTGTGTCAAACGTACATTCACGTCAGCTACTGCATAGAGTTTTATCGATAACCTCCCAGAGATATCAGCTATGATTCTAACACCGTCTGATCCCATAGAACTTGATCAGGCGACTGAAAGCTTAGAGTCAATGTTCCTCTACACGTTAGATAAGGTAGCTCCACTTAAAAGAAAAATAATTAGAGAGAAAAAGCTAGCACCCTGGTATAATGATCACACACGCACCTTAAAACAGATCACTCCACAATTAGAACGTAAATGGCATCAAACCAAATTGGTAGTATTTCAAACAGCATGGAAGGAGAACCTCCTGAACTATAGGAAATCTCTTAGTGCTGTTAGATCAGTCTATCTCTCTACCTTAACTGAAGATAACAAAATAACCCTAGATTCTTATTTAATACTATAGCAAAATTAACTAGGAATAAAACCCAATAAAAGTGGTAAATGACCTACTGATGGCCTCTGATCAGGGTTGTGTCTCCATGGTTGTGTTGCTTGACCTTAGTGCAGCTTTTGATACAATTGATCATTCTATTCTCCTTGATAGACAAGAAAACATTGTTGGCATTAAGGGCGCGGCCCTCTCCTGGCTCAGGTCTTATTTGACTGATCGTTATCAGTTCGTAGATGTAAATGGTGAATTCTCTATGGATACTGAGGTAAAGTTTGGTGTTCCACAAGGTTCTGTTTTAGGCCCACTGCTTTTTTCTTTATATATGTTACCTCTGGGTCAAATTATTCGTAAACATGGAATTAGCTTCCACTGTTATGCTGATGACACACAGTTGTATGTTTCAGCAGAGCCAGATGACAGACACCAGTTTAATTAAGTCGAGGAATGTGTAAAGAACATTAGACAGTGGACGCTTATTAACTTCCTCTTACTAAATTCTGACAAGACAGAAGTACTTATACTAGGACCACATGCAGTTAGAAGTAAGTTTTCTGATTCCATAGTAACTCTGGATGGCCTTTCTGTTTCATCATGTGCAGCAGTAAAAGACCTTGGTGTGATTATTGATGTTCCAGTAGGAGCATAAACAAACTCCAGTTAGTCCAGAATGCTGTTGCAGGAGTCCTTACTAGAACCAGAAGATAGACCACATCTCCCCTATCTTATCCACACTGCATTGGGATGCCAGTGATCCCGACCCCTTCTGCTCTCTGGACCTGCCTGATCCATCCTGATGCCCTACTTCTGGTTGGAGATCTCATCAATTGGAAGTCACATGCTGCTGCTGAGGCCCCACACGGTGCAGCCTAAAGATCATTGAGATTACTGAGGATGTTTCCACTTAAAAATCATAAAGATGGAGCTTTGGACCTCAATTCATATGAACAGTTATGCTATGATGGCTTTAGGACTACAATTACCACAAACAGTTTTACACTCAAGTCTCCATCAGTGAACAGTGGAGAAGTTCAACAAAACAGACTTCATATAAAAACTCTAATGAATTTTCCTGGTTACACAACTGCACTATTTGACCATGTAGCATTAGCACATTTATAGAAGGGATTTATTTATTTATTTATAATCGCACTATCCGGTGTCACCCAGATGAGGATGGGTTCCCTTTTGAGTCTGGTTCCTCTCAAGGTTTCTTCCTCATATCATCTCAGGGAGTTTTTCCTCACCACCGTCACCTCTGGCTGCTCATTAGGGATAAATTCATACATTTAAAATCTATATCCTGAATTTATATATTTCTGTAAAGCTGCTTTGGGACCATGTCCATTGTTAAAAGTGATATACAAATAAAACTGAATTGAATACCAGAGTGTGTAAACAAAAATAAACAGCTAGTCTCTGATGATCTCCTTCAACTAAAATAAATGTAGATAAATGCCTGTGATGAGAAACTGAAACAGATCTGATCTTTTTTTCATGCGTTTATACGTTAAGGATATATTAAAGCAGTGAAATACTTTGCTGCATCCACATCCAGACTGCAGTCCAACAGCTGATGACCCCTGCACTATTCAATCTGAATTATCACACACACACACACACACACACACACACCAGTGCCGAAGTCGATGGTGGAGTACAGCCCCTGCAGGCTTCCACACGCCAGCTCCTTATCAGTGTTCCCATCAGTGGTGAACAGAACCACATCCTCTCCGAGAAAGTTCCGGAACAGCAACCAAAGAGACCGCATGTAGTTATGATCACAGGCAAAGTAACTTCCATATTCATTTTCCACCTGTACACATACACACACACACACACACACAGTCAGTTTATCATGTTTATGCCTTATATTTAATTAGCTTTCCTTTGATTAGCAGGATGTACCTGCACACTGATGATGTTCCCACCGTTCTGATAGAGCCACGGGCGCATTTTAATGAGCAGCACAGCCAACCAATCACCTACAGCCTGCATGTATTCTACACACACACACACACACACACACACACACACACACACACAGTCAGCAAGCTAAAAAAAATCAGCTCTCATGTAAACATCTGGATGCTAATGTGTACCTGAATCTGCTGACCGCAGGATAATGCTGGGGTTGTGGAGCAGCCATGCAGGCAGACCTCCCTGAAAACACACACACACACACACACACACACACACACACACACACACACACACACACACAGCATGCAGTCAGCATGTTTACATCATACATAACTACTAGTCATGTGTTTAGCGTCTCTGTCAGGAATTAACTGACTTTGCTGATTTATGTAGAACTCATATGCTAACTGCTAATTAGCTTGTTAGCTGGTTCTGTGACACAGCAACTTTTACAGTTTAGTTGGTGTTAAACTCCCGATACAAACGCGTCTATCACAAGAGATTGTGACGCAGCCTGTGGCTTTCATAGTGTCTTGTTAGAACTTAATGGATGTTCAGTGTGTTCTTGAAAGAACACTAACTTTCCCTTTCTAGAACCTTCAAACTGACTGTCCCTCAGTGGTGGAACCAACCTCAATCCGGACAGCAGAATCTATCACTATCTTCAAAAAACATCTAAAGACCCACCTCTTCTGTGAACACTTAACTAACCCCTAACTTATCCCCAAACCCTTAAAAAAACTAAAGCCTTAAAAAAGACCAACATTCTACTGACACCACAATCATATCCTTAAATTCTGAGATGCTCTAATAAAAGCACAGACTGGTTGATATTTTGAGGCATTTCCTCATGCACACTATAGTCTTTACTTTTTATTCATTACTGTGTTTACATTCTAATAAAGGCTGTGCTTCAAATCTGTTTTTAACACTCCCTTGTACACATCCCCTTTCCACTTATCACTCTCGATTAAACCGAGTGAGTATTGGAATGTGTAAAGGACATTAGACAGTGGACGCTTATTAACTTCCTCTTACTAAATTCTGACAAGACAGAAGTACTTATACTAGGACCACATGCAGCTAGAAGTAAGTTTTCTGATTATACAGTAACTCTGGATGGCCTTTCTGTTTCATAATGTGCAGCAGTAAAAGACCTTGGTGTGATTATTGACTCCAGTCTTTCATTTGATGCCCACATAGATAATATTACTAGGATAGCCTTCTTTCACCTCAGAAATATTGCTAAGATAAGAAATATATTGTCACTACATGATGCAGAAAAATTAGTCCATGCTTTCGTCACCTCTAGGTTGGATTATTGTAATGCCTTACTGTCTTGATGTTCCAGTAGGAGCATAAACAAACTCCAGTTAGTCCAGAATGCAGCTGCAAGAGTCCTCACTAGAACCAGAAGATATGACCACATCACCCCTATCTTATCCACACTGCATTGGCTCCCAGTGAAATTTCGCATTGATTATAAAATACTACTGTTGACTTATAAAGCTCTAAATGGTCTCACACCACAGTACCTAAGCGAACTTTTGGTCTTTTATGATCCGCCACGCCTACTTCGATCAAAAGGTGCAGGCTATTTGTCGGTACCTCGAATAGTGAAGGCTACAGCAGGGGGAGGAGCTTTCTCTTACAAAGCCCCACAGTTATGGAACAGCCTTCCAATTAGTGTTCGGGACTCAGACACAGTCTCAGTGTTTAAGTCCAGGCTGAAAACATATTTGTTTAGTCAAGCTTTTTGTGAATAGTTTTTTCCTCAGGTAAAGGAGCAGATCTAGAGACTCACAGGTCATAGTGTTGTGGTGAACTGGGATGTTTGGATGCTGTCACCCCCCCATTTTCACGCCTTCACCCAGGTTTGTTGATGGTGGGGTGGCTGGCTGCCTTATGTCCCAGGGAGCCCTCATGTCTGTGTTACCTTCTGGCTCTCCCTTTTAGTTATGCTGTCATAGCTAGTCTTACCGGAGTCCCTGCTTTCACTCACGCAAAGTACACTGTCCTTAACCATTACGGGACAATAAGCACCTAATAATCTCTCTCTCACTACACATGATACTCCTGAGATACCAGTGATCCCGACCCCTTCTGCTCTCCGGACCTGCCTGATCCATCCTGATGCCCTACTTCTGGGACATACATTTTATACTGTACATTATTAATGTTATGTTCATGTTAATGTGTGAGATGTATAACCCTCACCATTTCCCACTCGGCACAGATGTAAGGTCCGGGCCTCAGGATCACCAGCAGGCCTGTCTCATTGGCCAGATGGAGGAAATATTCCAAATCTCTGTCCCCTTCAAATCTGTACACGCCCTGCACTGGCTCATGGAAGTTCCAGGGAACGTACCTGTAATTAATAACAGTCTTAATGAACACAGTAAAACGTTATGACATATTTCTGAGAGAAGCAATGATACTACAGCCGTGGCCAAAAGTTTTGAGAATGACACAAATATTAATTTTCACAAAGTCTACTGCTTCAGTGTTTTTAGATCTTTTTGTCAGATGTTACTGTTACTGAAGTATAATCACAAGCATTTCATAAGTGTTAATGGCTTTTATTGACAATTACATGAAGTTTATGCAAAGAGTCAATATTTGCAGTGTTGGCCCTTCTTTTTCAAGACCTCTGCAATTCGCCCTGGCATGCTGTCAATCAACTTCTGGGCCACATCCTGATTGATGGCAGCCCATTCTTGCATAATCAATGCTTGGAGTTTGTCAGAGTTTGTGGGTTTTTGTTTGTCCACCCGCCTCTTGAGGATTGACCACAAATTCTCAATGGGATTAAGGTCTGGGGAGTTTCCTGGCCATGGACCCAAAATGTCGATGTTTTGTTCCCCGAGCCACTTCGTTATCACTTTTGCCTTGTGGCAAGGTGCCCCATCATGCTGGAAAAGGCATTGTTCATCACCAAACTGTTCTTGGATGGTTGGGAGAAGTTGCTCTCTGAGGATGTTTTTGTACCATTCTTTATTCATGGCTGTGTTCTTAGGCAAAATTGTGAGTGAGCCCACTCCCTTGGCTGAGAAGCAACCCCACACATGAGTGGTCTCAGGATGCTTTACTGTTGGCATGACACAGGACTGATGGTAGCGCTCACCTTTTCTTCTCTGGACAAGCTTTTTTCCAGATGCCCCAAACAATCGGAAAGGGGATTCATCAGAGAAAATGACATTACCCCAGTCCTCAGCAGTCCAATCCCTGTACTTTTTGCAGAATAGCAGTCTGTCCCTGATGTTTTTCCTGGAGAGAAGTGGCTTCTTTGCTGCCCTTCTTGACACCAGGCCATCCTCCAAAAGTCTTCGCCTTACTGTGCGTGCAGACGCACTCACACCTGCCTGCTGCCATTCCTGAGCAAGCTCTGCACTGGTGGTGCCCCGATCCCGCAGCTGAATCAACTTTAGGAGACGGTCCTGGCGCTTGCTGGACTTTCTTGTGCGCCCTGAAGCCTTCTTCACAACAGTTGAACCTCTCTCCTTGAAGGTCTTGATGATCCGATAAATGGTTGATTTAAGTGCAATCTTACTAGCAGCAATATCCTTGCCTGTGAATCCCTTTTTGTGCAAAGCAATGATGGCTGCAAGTGTTTCCTTGCAGGTAACCATAGTTAACAGAGGAAGAACAATAATTTCAAGCACCACCCTCCTTTTAAAGCTTCCAGTCTGTTATTCTAACTCAATCAGCATGACAGAGTGATCTCCAGCCTTGTCCTCATTAACACTCTCACCTGTGTTAACGAGAGAATCACTGACACGATGTCAGCTGGTCCTTTTGTGGAAGGGCTGAAATGCAGTGGACATGTTTTTTTGGGATTAAGTTCATTTTCATGGCAAAGAGGGACTTTGAAATTAATTGCAATTCATCTGATCACTCTTCATAACATTCTGGAGTATATGCAAATTGCCATCATAAAAACTGAGGCAGCAGACTTTGTAAAAATTAATATTTGTGTCATTCTCAAAACTTTTGGCCACGGCTGTAGTTATGATATTGGGTATTATATTTAGATTTAGTAAGTTACAGATGTTTAGAGAAAAAGATTCACTTCCAGTAATAGTGTATAGTTTACTGTAAATAAAATAAATCATACAACGGGATCAGTTTGTATGGACTGCACTTTCTATCCTAGCGGAGAGGAAACCAGAACTTTACCAGGAGAACCCGAGCGTTATGCTGTTGCATGAGAGACATTTTTTTCTTGGATGTGTGCCAAGGAACAGTAACGGTGATTTAGCATAAAAAGTATAAAAGCGCCGTTTTTGGGTGTGTCCCATATTATCTTAGCAACATGACAAATATTGTACAGGTGCATCTCAATAAATTAGAATGTCGTGGAAAAGTTCATTTATTTCAGTAATTCAACTCAAAAATTTATTATTGTGTATTAAATAAATTCAGTGCACACAGACTGAAGTAGTTTAAGTCTTTGGTTCTTTTAATTGTGATGATTTTGGCTCACATTTAACAAAAACCCACCAATTCACTATCTCAACAAATTAGAATATGGTGACATGCCAATCAGCTAATCAACTCAAAACACCTGCAAAGGTTTCCTGAGCCTTCAAAATGGTCTCTCAGTTTGGTTCACTAGGTAAGCCACAAACATTCATTGCCAAAGAAGCTGGCTGTTCACAGAGTGCTGTATCCAAGCATGTTAACAGAAAGTTGAGTGGAAGGAAAAAGTGTGGAAGAAAAAGATGCACAACCAACCGAGAGAACCGCAGCTTTATGAGGATTGTCAAGCAAAATCGATTCAAGAATTTGAGTGAACTTCACAAGGAATGGACTGAGGCTGGGGTCAAGGCATCAAAAGCCACCACACAGACGTGTCAAGGAATTTGGCTACAGTTGTCATATTCCTCTTGTTAAGCCACTCCTGAACCACAGACAACATCAGAGGCGTCTTACCTGGGCTAAGGAGAAGAAGAACTGGACTGTTGACCAGTGGTCCAAAGTCCTCTTTTCAGATGAGAGCAAGTTTTGTATTTCATTTGGAAACCAAGGTCCTAGAGTCTGGAGGAAGGGTGGAGAAGCTCATAGCCCAAGTTGCTTGAAGTCCAGTGTTAAGTTTCCACAGTCTGTGATGATTTGGGGTGCAATGTCATCTGCTGGTGTTGGTCCATTGTGTTTTTTGAAAACCAAAGTCACTTCACCCGTTTACCAAGAAATTTTGGAGCACTTCATGCTTCCTTCAGCTGACCAGCATTTTGAAGATGCTGATTTCACTTTCCAGCAGGATTTGGCACCTGCCCACACTGCCAAAAGCACCAAAAGTTGGTTAAATGACCATGGTGTTGGTGTGCTTGACTGGCCAGCAAACTCACCACACCTGAACCCCATAGAGAATCTATGGGGTATTGTAAAGAGGAAAATGAGAAACAAGAGACCAAAAAATGCAGATGAGCTGAAGGCCACTGTCAAAGAAACCTGGGCTTCCATACCACCTCAGCAGTGCCACAAACTGATCACCTCCATGCCACGCCGAATTGAGGCAGTAATTAAAGCAAAAGGAGCCCCTACCAAGTATTGAGTACATGTACAGTAAATGAACATACTTTCCAGAAGGCCAACAATTCACTAAAAATGTTTTTTTTATTGGTCTTATGAAGTATTCTAATTTGTTGAGATAGTGAATTGGTGGGTTTTTGTTAAATGTGAGCCAAAATCATCACAATGAAAAGAACCAAAGACTTAAACTACTTCAGTCTGTGTGAATTGAATTTATTTAATACACGAGTTTCACAATTTGAGTTGAATTACTGAAATAAATTAACTTTTCCACGACATTCTAATTTATTGAGATGCACCTGTATATGCATACATACGTAACCCATAAACGTTTCACCTCCAGAGCAGATTTTACAAAGAAAAAACCTTTTGTCCGTCAAAAAAATCTTTGTCCAAATTTGAGCGGCAACACAAAGAGAGCAATAACTGTGATTTAAGGATTAAATGGTCAGGATTAAAAGAGCAGGATTAAATGTCAGCCTGACGCTGTAGATAGATCACTAACTAGACATTAATTGAATATGGGACAGAACCTCGGTGCTCTAACTTTTCCTAACATTAACTATTGTGTGTTATAAAGCACAGTGTAGTTTAAACACTCATGTCACTAAAAAAGCTACACAGTATTTTATATACGATATCACCAGCGGAGTGCTGAGTATCGGCCGGTACCTCATACTGATCCATTATTGACGTCCTAACGCTAACTGAGCCAGAGCTCGTGTGTGACGTTAGCAAACTGTAAGATAATCTGTGTTTCACTGTCAGGAGCATTTCTGGTGTTTCAGTCGACATCACCGTTGTTCTGTGTCCGCTTTGTATAGAGAGAGAGAGGGAGAAAGAGAGACGGAGAGAGAGGGAGGGAGAGAGAGGGGGGAGCGAGGGGGGGGGGAGCGAGGGGGGGAGAAAGAGAGAGGGAGAGAGAGGGAGGGAGAGGGAGGGGGAGAGAGGGAGAGGGGGAGAGAGAGGGAGGGAGAGGGGGGGGAGAGAGAGAGGGAGGGAGGGAGAGGGGGAGGGAGAGAGGGAGAGGGAGAGAGAGAGAAAGAGGGAGGGAGGGGGAGAGAGAGAGAGGTTTGAGGTTTAACAATACTTTTATTTGTTATTTGCCAGACACATACATGTGTGCTTCACAATTTTTCATCATGTGTCTGTCCTAGTATATAGATAAAAAGATAAACGAATTAAAAATAAATTAAAACAATGCATAAATAGGCAATGGATAAAAAAAACGCTAAAAGTTTAAAGAGAATCAGAAGTTAAAAACAAGTTGGTTCTCATGAACTGAGCATAAAACCTCATTCACACACCATGTTTCATAAAAACCCATTGCACTGCTGGTCAGCTTGTAGTAAGCAAATTCAATCTTCAGCCTAGCCGCTACTAGCCGCTTGCAGAGAACCTCTGGATCTACAGTAGCTCGTTGTAACACTTTGTTTTTTCTAGTTATCCACACTGCTAGTTTAGCTGTGCCCATCAGATAGTTCAATAAAACCAGTTTTCTCCTTTTCGAGAAGCTGTATTTTACTCCTCCTATAAAAACCTTCTCTGAGAACGCTTCATCTGATTTTTGAAACCAGCTCTTGAGTAGCTTAAAAAGACCTTTTAATCTCGGGCATCTTAAAAACAGGTGTTCTAGGTCTTCCTTTACCCCACAGAACCTACACTCCCCCTTCACCGCTGGAGTGAGGTGTGCCACATGTCCGTCTGTAGCTATCGCCCCGTGAATAATCCTCCACTGCAGGTCAGCAGTACGCTTCTCTACAGGGGGTTTATACAGGGTCCTCCACCTGTCTCGCACAAGAATGTCTGGGTTCAACATCCCTGGCCACCTTGAGACTTTTTGTCTCCTCAAGGAATCTTTGTGCAGCACTTTTACCGTTATTTGGTACATGGCTTTCTTAGACATGTCCTTGAAGAGGTTCGACTGTGGAGTCTTGAAAGACAAAATGGAGTCTGTGGCTTCATCCTCTTCCTCCGCTCTAACCGCAGGGAGAAATCGAAGTCCTGGAAACTCCATGTCGTTCCTCCTGTCATGAGTAGTCCCATGTCTCTGTCCAATGTACATTTTGTAGCTGCTTGGTAGTGCATTGTACAGTTCTTCCTGCAGTTTCGCTGTTAGACGCGAAGATCTCAGCCGTCACTGCTTTCAGCTCTTCCGTTGGTATCCAGCCTCCTTCGTCTAGTAGGTGGCCCAGCTTTGTGATGTTGTTGTCCAGTAGGCACCTGCATATGCTCACCGAGGACAGCAGTCTCGATTTTATGAAAGGGTTGAAGAAGAGTGGTTCTTCCAGAGTCCATTGCTCTAGATTGTCCATGACTCTTTCTGTTCTTGTTACTGTCTTCCATGTATGCAGCATGGATCTGTAGTAAGGGGTCAGCTCGGACAAGCTCAACTATTCCAGCTTCATTAAGAACAGATATTTGTTGAGCTTGAGGCCACCTACTCTCCTCAGGAGGGCACTTGCAGTTTTCTCCCACACCACATCTTTGTGGTACAGGAGTCTCGGCGGAGCTTGTATCCGGAAGGCACGGATTCTGCCCCTCACGTCTACCAGCCCTTGCCCACCTTCCTGTACCGGCAGGTAGAGTACTGCAGCATGCAGCCAGTGTTGTCCACTCCAAAAGAAGTCCACTATTCTTCTTTGTATGTTAGAAACCAGCTCTTCAGGTGGCTCCATAATAATAGTCCTGTGCCACAGAGTTGAGGCAGCCAGGTTGTTTACTACCAGAACTCTTCCTCTGTAAGACAAATGTGGTAATAGCCATTTCCACTTGGACAATCGGGCAGACACCTTTTCCAGCAGCCCCTCCCAATTTTTTTTCTGGAATTGTTCATTTCCTAAAAATACCCCCAGGATTTTTAGTCCATCTCTTCTCCACTGTAGCCCTCCTGGAAGTTGTGGAACTGCTCTGTGCTCCCAGTTGCCCAACATAAAACCTTCACTTTTTGACCAGTTTACCCGTGCAGAAGAAGCTTTTTCATATGTCCCAATGATCTTTTTTAAAAGTGTGATGTCATCTTTCTCAGTGATAAAAACAGTAATGTCGTCTGCATAAGCTGCTAAGACCACCTTAAAATGACCATTAACTTTTGGTATTAACGTCCCTTTCAGTGTTGCTCTGAGCCTACATAGTAGGGGTTCGATGACTAGACTGTATAACTGTCCGGAGAGTGGACAGCCCTGCCTAATACCTCTAGTCACTGGTACTGGGGCACTTAAACCTCCCCCTGCTTTAACCATCACACATACCTCAGAGTACAGAAGTTCTACATAGGATATAAAACCTTCTCCAAAGCCAAAGTGCTTCAACACATTAAAAAGGTACCCATGGTCTACACGATCAAAAGCTTTTTCCTGGTCTAGTGACAGGATTCCCAGTTTATTCTTATTTAGCTGATTAAAATCGATTATGTCCCTTAATAAAAAAAGGTTATCTATTATAGACCTTTCTGGGATGCAATAAGTTTGATCATTTTTGATAACTGAATCTAAAACAAGTTTCAGTCTATTGGCTAGGCACTTGGAGAAGATTTTATAATCAGAACACAAAAGAGAGACTGGCCTCCAGTTCTTTAAAAGTCCCAAGTCTCCTTTTTTTGGGAGCAGTGAGAGGACTGCTCTCCGACAACTTACAGGGAGTGATTTAGCCTGTATGCATTCTGATAAAACCTCATGTAAGTCTTGTCCCATTAACCTCCAGAAATGTTGATAAAAGTCCACGGGTAATCCATCTATTCCAGGGGATCGTCCCTTGGATAGCTGAGACGTTGCCTCTGTAAGTTCCTGAAGAGTGATGGTCCGGTCTAATTCCTGTTTTTGTGTTTGCTGTATTTGTGGCAGCTCTTTGAGTAAGTCCTCAGCAGATTCAGCATCACAGCTCTCAGCACTGTATAACTGTCTATAGAAGTTACTCGCTAGTCTCCTCATTTCTGCCGGGTCGGATGTGATGGATCCATCCGGACGACAAAGATGGCACATCGTCTTCTGTTGAACACTTTTTTTCTCAAGATTAAAAAAGAAAGTACTGGGAGCATCCATGTCTTTAATGGAGCAGTATCTTGCTCTTATCAGTGCCCCTTTAACTTGTTCCTGTAACAGGGAGCTGAGTTCTTGTCTCTTTTTCTTTAGTCCATCTCCCTGTGTGGTGTCATTGCTGTCCATGATGCGTTTTTCAATGAGTTGAATGTCTCTTTGTAGAGACTGCACTGTTTCCTTCAGCACAGTGGTTGAGAAGGATGTATAATTCTGACACAGCATTTTAATGTTGACCTTCCCCACATCCCACCACTGACTAAGGCTTTCAAAAGAACCCTTCTTCATTTTCCAGCTATCCCAGAAAGTTTTAAAAATCTCACAAAAAGAAACATCTTGTAATAATTTAACATTAAAAACCCAATAATAGTTTGCTTTCAAAGTTTTCTTTATATTTATATTTAATAAGACCATGTGATGATCTGAAAACCCATTGGGTGCAATAGAAACATTCATCACTCTGTTATTCCAGGTCTTTTTTAAATAAAACCTGTCTAACCTTGCCCCACTGACCCTGTTATCATTTACTTTGAGCCATGTATACCGTCGTACCCCTTCATGTCTATTTCTCCAAGTATCAGTCATTTGAGATTCTTTGATAACTTTGGATAAAAAGATACCTGACTGGCTGTGAGGTTTCTTCCCCATTTCTGTCAAGAGTAAAATCAGTGGTACAGTTCCAGTCACCCCCCAATATAACACACACACTATCATCATATTTCTGAACCAACTTTTTAAGTTCTAAAAAGAAAACCATTCGCTCTGGGCCGCTGTTAGGAGCATAAACATTTATAAAAACAAAAACAGTACCTTTATGTTCTACTTTTGCTAGTAACAATCGTCCTTTAACTATTTCCTTTACATCTAAATTGTTGTTTACGTGTTCAGAAAATAAAATTGCCACCCCGGCACTGTTTCTTGTCCCATGACTCATGGAAATATTCCCTTTCCACCACATTCCCCATTCTACTTCATTATCAGTATCAGTGTGTGTTTCTTGCAAAAAAATAACATTGAGTTTTTTAATACTTATAAACTTTACCATTGTTGTTAATTTATTCCTGTCTCTACCCCCATTAATGTTTAATGTTCCAATTTTAAACATCTCCATGGGAAAAAGGAAAAAAATGATGGAGACAGAAAGGAGACAGTAAAGTAAAAAAGACACCAGATGTGATTTATCCATTTAACTATTTTATTTTCTTTTGATTTTCCTTAGTTTCGTGATCATCTTTTTCAGTCTAAACCTTTTCTTTTTGTTCAGAGCTTCAAGGCTCACTGTCTTTTGTAACAGCGCTACTGATGCTATGAATTTCTCTGTATCCGGAAAAAAGTCTTTCACCTCAACCACTTTGCCGAATGTTACATCCAGAAAATCATTAATGTCCTCGAGAGAATACGTGTCTTCTATTTCCTGTAACCCAACATCAGAAAACTCAGACATTGTGTCTTCGTCCCTCATTTCTGCATCAACAATGTCCTCACCTTTTGACCTGTCTTCTCTGGCACCAGTTATACCACCACTAACACAGTTTTCCTCTGATTCCACCATTTCAGTGTTCAGGCTCACAGTGATCTCCTCCCTGTTATCACATGGTTTCTTTATATTCTCAGTAACCTGAGCTTCACTCTTAACTGTATCTGCAGTCTGCACACCTTCAGCTTCCTTTACTGCAACACCTATAACCATGGACACCTCACTGCTATGTCTAGCTTCCTCCTCAGTGATCTGTTCAACCTCACCACCCTGCCCCGCTGCCTCCTCAATCCCCTGCCCCGCTGCCTCCCCGTTCCCCTGCCCAGCTGCCCCCTCGTTACCCTGCCCAGCTGCCCCCTCGTTACCCTGCCCAGCTGCCCCCTCGTTACCCTGCCCCGCTGCCTCCTCAATCCCCTGCCCAGCCGCCCCCTCGTTACTCTGCCCAGCCGCCCCCTCATTACTCTGCCCAGCTGCCCCCTCATTACTCTGCCCAGCTGCCCCCTCATTACTCTGCCCAGCTGCCCCCTCATTACTCTGCCCAGCTGCCCCCTCGTTACCCTGCCCCGCTGCCTCCTCAATCCCCTGCCCAGCTGCCCCCTCGTTACTCTGCCCCGCTGCCGCCTCTTTACCCAGCCCAGCTGCCCCCAGGTTACCCTGCCCAGCTGCCTCCACACTCACACCGTTAGCCGGCACACACCTGACGCCATGGCGGAGGGAGACAGGTGACGCCACCCTCTGTGTGAGGGATGCCATCCCGCTCCCGCCCTGCTACTACTCACCTGACTAACTTACCTAACTAATAAACCTCACTTTCAATACAAAAACTTACAAATAACTCTGTTCTCTTTACTTAACCGAAAGAGACTAGCTCTATCAGGAAAAGTGAAAGGAAAACAGAAAAAAAGCGCACGATAGCTCTCACCTCCTGTGAACACTCACACACCCAAACACTCCCAGCATGCACCGAGAGAGAGAGAGAGAGAGAGAGAGAGAGAGAGAGAAACACCACCACATCCACACCAGCTCTGTGCTGAACACGGTGTAAAGTGAGGAAACATTTTCTGAACAAATTAATAAATAACACAATCTCACAAAAAGATGATGTGGTATGTTTACAAAATGTGCAGAGTGTGTGTGTGTGTGTGTGTGTGTGTGTGTGTGTGTATGTGTGTGTGTGTGTATGTGTGTGTATGTGTATCTGTGTGTGAGAAAGAGAATATTATAGATTATAGATTCTGATGTCACATTTCTAATGAATTTTAACTGTAGAATGATTTTCTAAATAAAGGAATAAAGGAGTCTGATTACAGTCTACAGGGCTCTAATCCTTTCCTCCAGAACTTTTCCAGACTTTTCTGGACTGACTTTTCTTTTTATTTGTATGTTGTGAGAGAATGTAAAAGGAACTCAGTAAATGTGGTGTGTGTTAGTGAGGCTATGTTAGTGTTGTGATGTTTGATCAGCTTACACCTGAATGGCGTTGAGGCCGCTCATGTACATCTTCATCAGTCTGTCCTTCCAGTAGCAGCGAGGGACTCGGAAATAATGAACACTGCCGGAAACGTAGCGGAAATACTGTCCGTCTTTCAGGAAGCAGTCGTTACTGTAGTCTATAGAGAACGAGCGCTCTGCCTAAAACATTCAAAATATATTCAATAAAGTTTAAAATGACAGGAAAATGTGGGTTATTAGCTCAAAAAAAAACAAACAGTTTAAAATGTTTAACTGCACCTATAATTACAATTAATATTAATTTCATAATTAATCACATGATCTGTAAATATTTAACTGAATATTTTGTCTTTTATTGTAGTGTAGAAATTAGTTTATATTCATATCACAACTTTTTATAATGTTGCTGGAATAATTAACATGCAAATATTAAATGACTGTGTGTGTGTGTGTGTGTGTGTGTGTGTGTGTGTGTGTGTGTATATGTGTGTGTGTGTGTGTGTATATGTGTGTGTGTGTGTGTGTGTGTGTTTTCAGAGTAGGGGTGTAATGATCGGACAATTTCGGTTCAATGCATCGATTTGAAAGGCAACAATCATAAATGAATTATTATTGAAAAAGAACAGACAGCTGGTGTGTAAAAATCCTATTTTAAACTGGTGTAAATAATAACAGACTAGCAAAATGATTTTCCTGTAACTCTGGTGTTTTAAATCATCTCGTCCTTCTCTACATCACAGTACACATTAACACCAGGCCTCTCCACAGTCTGATCACTGGCACATCGAGTAGAGGAAAATAAATCAGACCGCGGAGGAACATATCTGAAGTTTACAGCTCTAGTGCTGATACTCTGTGTGTGTGTGTGTGTGTGTGTGTGTGTGTGTGTGTGTATAAAGTCTGCACTTACCGACACACTGATCATTACCGCGGTGATAAACACACACACACAAAGTGCCTGTGACGTCATGTCTGTGATAAAGCAGTAAATTAATCACCTGTGACTGACATTAGTTAAGCTCGGGGTGTGTGTGTGTGTGTGTGTGTGGGTGTGTGTGTGTGTGTGTGTGTATATATGTGTGTGTGTGTGTTTTGAGTAGTGCTGCATAAAGCGCTTCTCTTTCAGTCTAACACACTGACTAAGCCTCAATGCGCTGATCATATGACTGACCTCAGCCCGCCGTCCGCATGGTCCTAAAGCCCACCCGTTTCACTGTACAGATACACGTCTCAGTGTGTATATCTATGTTAGCCACACGGGGGCGCCACAGTACAGAAAATCTGTTTACAGAGCGTGACT
>CM042535.1:87500-90000 GCA_023630585.1 Cranoglanis bouderius
TTTATTGATTCATTCATTTAACTTTTATTTTTAATTAATTAATTTAGTTTATTTCTTTCTTTACTTTATGAATTTTTATTTATTTGTTTGTTTGTTCGTGTTATGTACAAATTTCACTCAAAAAGTATTTATACCCCAAACCTTAAGCTTACAAAATTCAGTTACGACACGTTTCATACAGTCACGTGACTGTGATGTAAAATAGTTTCATTTTGTTTTCCATTCTGTTTATTTACTAATTAATTACTCAAGAATTAAACAGAATTTTACGAGTCTAATATACTTGCCTTCATGTGGCGTGTTTGGTTTTATATTAAACAGATTGCTATAGTGTTTATATTTATATAATGTTATATTTCTGCTGTATATTTCACTGAAACATTTCTCTTCACCCCAGAAACAGAACGGAAGTCACTGCATTTGTAGGGAAATGAATGAGAAAGTCTTTAATGAAAAGAGGAGCTCAGTAGCTCTACATGTATCTCATACTGTTCTCCATCTGCTCCGTGAACGCGCATTGAAACCCCTAACAGGAGTGCCGGGTTATTATTGTTCACATTGGGCGTGGTCTGCGGGTGATTGATGTGCCAGACAGCCCCGCCCCTCTGAGTTCGCAGCACAAAGCGGCAGCAGCATCTCGGAGCGGTGGAGCGGTTCATCTCCGCTCACATTCACTTCACAAAACCCGAATAAAACACAACAAACTGCACGGAATCACAGCGCGCGCACACCGGAAGGAGTTTTTCACGCGCTCACCTTTTTATTTCTGTTCACGTGTGAATGGAAATAAGCTTGAAAACTGAAAATGGACACCTTCTTTGTTGAGGTAAGCAGTAACTTATTCATATTAAATTAAAGCTACCGGAGCGCTTTAACACCAACAATCACTGCGCGCGCGTCCTTTAATTCCGGTTTGTCACGTGAAGTGAGAAAATAAAAAATAATAATAAACACCGATGAAAAAATAATACACTAAACACCGGCGTGGTGCTATAACTGAATGGTCCGGGTCAGATTCGGTACTTCTCTGAGGGTTCGGGTCAGATTCAGTACTGGTTTGGGTCAGATTCAGTACTATGCTGAGGTTTCGGGTCAGTTATGTATTTTGCTGAGGATTTGGGTCAGTGTCAGTTTCAGTTCAGTTCAGTTTATTTGTATAGCGCTTTTAACAATGGACATGGTCCCAAAGCAGCTTTACAGAAATATATAAATTCAGGATATAGATTTTAAATGTATGAATTTATCCCCAATGAGCAGCCAGAGGTGACGGTGGTGAGGAAAAACTCCCTGAGATGATATGAGGAAGAAACCTTGAGAGGAACCAGACTCAAAAGGGAACCCATCCTCATCTGGGTGACACCGGATAGTGCGATTATAAATAAATAAATAAATCCCTTCTATAAATGTGCTAATGCTACATGGTCAAATAGTGCAGTTGTGTAACCAGGAAAATTCATTACAGTTTTTATATGAAGTCTGTTTTGTTGAACTTCTCCACTGTTCACTGATGGAGACTTGAGTGTAAAACTGTTTGTGGTAATTGTAGTCCTAAAGCCATCATAGCATAACTGTTCATATGAATTGAGGTCCAAAGCTCCATCTTTATGGTTTTTAAGTGGAAACATCCTCAGAAATCTCAATGATCTTCAGGCTGCACCGTGTGGGGCCTCAGCAGCAGCATGTGACTTCCAATTGATGAGATCTCCAACCAGAAGTAGGGCATCAGGATGGATCAGGCAGGTCTGGAGAGCAGAAGGGGTCGGGATCAGTGGCATCTCAGGAGTAGCTCGACAGAAAGAGAGAGAGACAGAGAGAGAGAGACAGAGAGAGATTATTAGGTAGGGTTAGCTATTAGGTTTCACTATTACTCTGAAGGTTTGGGTCAGTTTCAGTACTACTTTAAGGATTCAGGTTAGTTTCACTACTATGCTGAGGGCTCGGTTTAATTTCAGTACCACACTGAGGGTTTGACACACACACACACACACACACACACACACACACACACACACATACACCCCCTTCCTTCGAAATGTAATCCTGCAGTAGACAATTACTTCTGGCTACTGAAACATCCAACCTCTAAAAATGTCTCCACAACCCCTGAGGAATATGAGATCATGTTCAGTCATGCAGGGTGACTGTCCCTCTTTCTGTGTCATTCTCTTCCTCTGTGTCTTTTAAGTCCATATAAGGAATATGGGCGAGTCATTAAGGCTACAGATACAATAGAAGTGTCTCTGAGTGGGCGTGGCTTGGAATGTATGTAGTTTTATTTGATCAGCTAGATGAAGTTGGAACTTGTGATTTGATTCACCAGTCAGTGAGTATTTGGATATTCACTTACATCACCCAGTAACATGCATCGTGATTGGCTGGCAGAAAAAGAGATGGTAACAGCACCCCATGGCCACACCCACTCTACTCAGTGAGATAAATGAGTCATGTGATGTGTCAGATGTTAATCACTATTTATGGGTCATATTCAGACCACTTACCA
>CM042535.1:103898-126398 GCA_023630585.1 Cranoglanis bouderius
CCTGTCTGTGTAATTACTTCCTCTAAAGTTTTAGCAGATAAAAGATGAGGTTCTTCACTGTTTCTATCGAGAGTAAAATCAAGTGTGCAGTTAAAATCCCCACCAACAACCAGAAAGACATCTTGTGTGAAAGAAGCAAGTTTATCACTGAGAGTTTTAAAAAGTCTGATTTTTTCTCTTCCGGTATTCGGAGCATAAATATTAATAAATACAAATTCCATGTCTTTTATTTTTGCCTTGACCATGAGCAAACGCCCATTTTCCACCTCATTAACAGTTAAAATCTTTACATTTAATCTAGAAGAGAAAAGTATTGCCACCCCTGCACTGAGATTGGTCCCGTGACTGAGGAAATACTCTCCCTCCCACCGTAGACCCCAATCTACTTCATTACTCACATCACTGTGAGTTTCCTGTAAAAATATTACATTTAAATCTTTCAGAGTTATATATTCTTTTAGTAAAACCCATTTATTATTATCTCTAACCCCATTTATATTTAAGGACCCGAGTCTTAAGATGTCCATGATAAAAGAGGGTAGGATGATAGTAAAGACAGTTGTAATAGGAAGCAGAACAAAAGAGAAAGAGATCCCCATGTGCACTTATTTAGGTGTACCTTTACCTTTAGTCTTGACCGATTTTTTCTTTTTTCTGACTGCTGTTAGGTATTTTTTCAGTCTGAACCTTTTCAGTAGTGGTAACTCATCTAAGCTGCTTTCCTTACGTGCTTTCTTAACCGATAGTATGAACTTGTCTAGGTCTGGAAAAAACTTCACTAGTTCAACACTCTTCCCCTTAGTTTCATCCAGGAAGGCATTAATCTGATCCACTGTGTATAAATCACTATCAGCATCATCATCTTCAGTAACTGAATCGTCATCACGGAAACTATCTTCAGTTACTTCTGAAACTGTGTCCATTTCATCACACTGTTCTTCATACATCTTAGCTTCCGGATCGGCCTCACTACAGACAGAGGAGTTATTGCTCTGATCCACACGCTTTCCAGCATCACTGCAGCCTGGCTGCTCATCATCAGCACTATGCACATTATTATCAGCAGCATTCACATTATTGTCAGCCACATTTGCATTTGTTTCAGCCACATTTGCTCTTACCTTTATTTTAGTATCACTCTGCACCTTCACCTGGTCAGGATCCTTCACTGTATCCTCCTGTTCTGAGCTGTTTTCTCCTGTTACAGGTGGGCCTTGCTGATCAGCAGCACGCGCTTTATGCGGGCAAGTAAAGCGCTTGTGTCCGATATCCCCACATTCAAAACAGCGCAGACTTTCAGTGCTGGCGTACACCATGTAGGAGTTTTCTCCACTAGTGACCCGAAAAGACACCTCCAGGGATTTATTGGGAGAGTTCAGGAACATGTACACCTGTCTCCTGAATGACAGGACATGTTTAAGTGTGGCGTTTTTACAGCCTAGCGGGATCATTTTCATCGCTCCGTTGATTTTCCCGAATCTGGTCAGCTCTTTGACAATGGCCTCGTTAGTGATAAATGGGGGGACGTTTGAGATGGTGATTTTAGAGGCCGGGGTGGATAAAAGTGTAACTGCCACATACGTCTCCTTCACCCATATACCACTCCCAATTAACCCGCTGACCAGATTCTCGGTTTTCAGGAAGATCACGACTGCTTTGTTCATTCTGGAGGCCGAGTTGATGTTATCATGGCCCACCTGTTCTCCTACAGCGAGGAGAACATCTTCGATAGACGCACTCACCTCCGGAACACACCTAATCCCATTCCGGAGGGAGAGAGGTGACGCTCCCCCCGAAGGGGTAGACGCCATGTCGCGCCACACACACACACGCACGCACGCGCGCACACACACACACACACACACAGACTTCTAACTAATATCACTAACCTACAACAAACTAAAAGTGCTCAAAGAAAATAAGGAAAAGAAAATAAAGATTAAAGAATCTGAGTAAAAACTCAGCAAGCGCTCTCACACGCAGCTCTCACGCTAACCACACCCACTCCCAGCATGCACCAGAGAGAGAGAGAGAGAGAATAGAGAGAGAGAGAATAGAGAGAGAGAGAATAGAGAGAGAGAGAATAGAGAGAGAGAGAATAAAGAGAGAGAGAATAGAGAGAGAGAATAAAGAGAGAGAGAATAGAGAGAGAGAGAATAGAGAGAGAGAGAATAGAGAGAGAGAGAATAAAGAGAGAGAGAAGAGAGAGAATAGAGAATAGAGAGAGAGAATAGAGAGAGGGCTGGTGAGGGAACGAGTGTTTATAGCTGCTATAACGGAAGTGACAACAGGAACTCACCTGCTTCCTTGATGTTCAACAGCATTTAATGCAACTATAAATGGATAAAAAGTATCATGTGTCATTCTTTTAATAAATAATAATTTGGTTTGTAAAGTCTGTGGTATCAGATGAATAACACACTTGGGGATGTGCTGTTATAGGAAAATAATAAACTTCAGGGTGATAACAGTAACTCACCACCCTGTCGTTGATTATTTTACTGTAACAGCAGCACACAGTGTGGTTATTAGTTATTAATCCCAGCAGGAGCTCTGTTTAATCTCAGTCATGTCACCCTAATCCCACATACACACTCATTATATAACACTGACAATACAGAACAGCATGCTGTGTGTGTGTGTGTGTGTGTGTGTGTGTGTGTGTGTGTGTGTGTGTGTGTGTGTGTGTGTGTGTGTGTTAATAGTTAACGAGGATTGATACAGCTGAGTCGTGGCCGGGCGTCGGGTTTCCTCTCACACCGATCTCTCAGCTCAGACAAACTGCTCTTTCATCACTCCTTTCAGCTCTAGCACACCGATGATTAGCACAGTGTGTGTGTGTGTGTGTGTGTGTGTGTGTGTGTGTGTGTGTGTGTGTGTGTGTGTGTGTGTGTTTGTTTGTCTGACAATACAATAACAGGAAATGACCATGCGCCTCATTCCTGTTTTCTTTATGTGTGTCTCCGGTTGTGCATTCCCAGCCTGTGTGTGTGTGTGTGTGTGTGTGTGTGTGTGTGTGTGTGTGTGTGTGTGTGTGTGTGTGTGTGTGTGTGTGTGTGTGTGTGTGTGTGAGAGAGAGAGAGAGAGAGAGAGAGAGAGAGAGATCAGTGAAATATTCCTACAGCACTGATATTATTAATTAAACATTAAATGGTTTATGTGAGTCGTGTACAGAGTGAATAATTCAGTGGAGCGTAACTGAGCTGTTTATTAAAACATTACAGAACCGATGATCTCCATCCGCTTCACTTTATTATCTTTTTCTACAAAACACACTGCTGACTGATTACTGATTAGCCAGTTAGCATCATACATTAATTATCCTCAGTCTCCATGTACAACTGACAGGCGCTGACTAGCTAAACTAAACTAAATAAATAAATAAATAATGTAATTTACACCAGAAATTGTGACATCACTACAGTTCATATATACAGTGTATATACATTCTTAGTAATTGTTTCTGTTTAGCTAGTAACCATGGTGATATTAAATGGCTAAAATGTTAATAAATTGGCCCAGTTGATGATAAATATTATTTTACAAAATTAAATGAATGTTGAATATGTGAATTTAACAAATATTATTTTATTTATTTAGTAACCATAGTGATCTTAAACTTATTTAAAAACTCTTATACTATCATAACTAGCAGCTGAATATTGGTTTAGGATTCTTATTGTCTCCTCAGCAGCGTATCGTCTACATCACTGTTTTATTCAATAGAGGCTCCGTGTGTGTGTGTGTGTGTGTGTGTGTGTGTGTGTGTGTGTGTGTGTGTGTGTGTGTTCTGCAGGGTGATGGTGTGTGTCGGAGGGAGAAGGAGCTTTATTCATGTGGAGATTCAGAACACTGTGAGGTGAGAACCTTCATTTTATTAATGTTCCTAATGAAGAGTGGTGTTGTCCTACACTATGTGTTTCCTGCATTAATGTGAGTGAGAACCTCCTGAAAACACACTCTGATGCTCTAGAACCCTCAATATTGTTCTACATAACTAATCATACTTATAGAACCTCCAGTGCTTTTATAGCGATTGGTTATAAGATTGTCAGTGTGGTTCTAGATTAAAAGGTGAGGGCTCTAAACCCTATAAGTACAGCTCTGAGTGAGCTCATTGTGCTCATTGTGGAATCTACACTGCAGGTTTATAACTCTGTGTTCTTACTGTGGCTCTAAAACCCATGGTATGGCCAGAGGTGGGTAGAGGAGCCAAAACTTTTACTCGAGTACACGTAAAACTACTTATAAAAATAAAAAAGTGTTTGTGTGTTGTTTTGTTGTGTGTTGCAGACAAACACGCAACAAGCCTGTGATTGGTCATTACAAACGTGCCACGATCAACTGATTCCTTCAAAAGCATCGCACAGATTCCACTAGCATGCTAACCTCACCATCTTTAGCTCTCGATTTATTTCATGCTCTCATTTCTCATTTCCTTTTCTCTCTGAAATGGAACAAAATTAGCAGTTCTTCCTCTTCCTCATGTCCTAACATTTATTTATGCTCCTTCCAACACCTCCTTCCAACACCTCCTTCCAGCACCTCCTGCATCACCATAGTTTATGCTCGCAGCACTTTGCAGCAGGTGATCTTCGTACCGTAGTTGTGGAAATGCTCATGTAATTTTAACTGCACCACCTGCAGGTCTGGAGAACTCCTATACGCTGGCCAATACAAAACCACAGAGAGAGCTCAAAAGCTTGAGAAAGTGGTTTCATCTTCACACAACCCTCACAGACATCATCTCCACATTAAGTATACTGAGAGCTTCATCTGAGGACAGCAGAGATTATACTTTAGATATTGATCTACAGGAAGTACTGTTGTTCATCAGCTGTGATTATTGGACTACTAAACATTTATAAATTCTCAGAGTGTGAAGTTTTTTAATTAATGTACTGGAGCAGTGTGGTCACTTCTTTAAAAATGGGGTTTAGGTCTGTTAAAGGAAAACACAAATTATCTTTGTAATTAAAACAAGACCTTCAAAGGTGTCCAGGATTTATTTGTGTTAAAATTTGAAGCTTTCTGAGACGATTGTGTGTTTTCACTTTGGTCAAAAGTTTCCTGCATTACCCACAATGCTGTTCGATTACCTGCTGATAGTGGTGCTACCTGATGCAGCGGTGCTTTAGTTCTGCCATAACTCAGCTGCATTGCATTCTGGGATTTTGAGTCCAGCAATTGCTCTAATGTCACCACTACTTCTTTGCTGGATTTCTCATTAATATGACATGGAATGTCGTTGGAAAATGAAGCTCGGTGAGAAAAGAAGCTCTTGCTCTTTTGTTTTTAGGAGGAGACACTTAGGGGTAGCTGCTCAGAAGTTTCTCAGAAATGTTCTGTAGGTGTTGAGGTGGTCAGGTTTGGTGTTGCTGTGTTCTTCTCCACAAGGCTGCCAGAGGTTCCTGCATAAATCAGTAGTGGAGGGTCACACACAGGGTCATGGCCACTAAAAAACCCCCGCTATAGGGAGGGGAATGCCTTCCTGAAAGGGACAACACCTGTTTTTACAGGATTGTTCACATTACTGAGAGCTCTGTGTGGATTAATATCATCTGTAATTTCAAGCATAAATACAGAGCTGTTCGGAGGGAAGTGTGTGTGTGTGTGTGTGTGTGTGTGTGTGTGTGTGTGTGTGTGTGTGTGTGTTAAATGTTTCAGAATGCTGTATTCCGAACAAGCACTGGTATGTTCTCCCCATTGGCACGGTTCTTTAGTCAGGTGAGAACACAGCAATCACACTTTGGTCCGAGAGCGTCTGAGTGCTGAGTGAGGTGGTCTCGGTCCGCTTCCAAGTGAAGGGAGAACATGACGGGTTCCTCACTTCACTTAGAAGCAGATGGTTGACTTTCTCTTGCTTTTTGGTTTAATCATGGGTGAGAAAACAAACCAAATAGAAATGAAGCAGAAGAAACAGTTTGATTTGATTCAGACTCAGTTGCACTACTGGGTGTGAGAGCACTCTCAGACTCAGGATTTACACTATGTAATTTAGGATAGTCAGATTTAAGGAGAAGGTGTGGTGCTTTATTGCTAGAAGATGGAATATGGTGCTAATTTATATAAAAAGTGTTCACTGGCAGTAAAGGTGAAGTTAAAAATCTCTGTATTTCCTCATCTTTTTATCAGTGTTAGAGGAATGTATAGAATTCAGCAGCTGAACAGCAGGAGCTCGGTTACTGACTCAACACCTGAACCAGCAGTGACCTCTGACCTCAGTGTGTGTGTGTGTGTGTGTGGATTTCTTTCAGCTTTCAGAAGTGTACTGGTGTTCAGCTGTGAGAGAGACAGACTCACTTAGTGATGATCATCATTGACACACTTCCTGTTTGATGATGTCATTGTCAATCCTTCCTGAGTTTAAGTGTGAGTCTGAATGTGTGGAGTGTAAAAACTAAAAATATAGACCAGGTCAAGACCCAGAACCAACACAGTGTGGTATCAGTAGGAGAAGTGTTGGTGCCTTCAAGTGGAACTCACAGATTTGTGTTTAGGACGTGCAAAAGCTAACACACGATAAGTTACTGGGTAATATGGATGAATAATGATTTCGTGAGTAGGGGGTAGTGAGCAGGGGGTAGTGAGCAGGGGGTAGTGAGCAGGGGGTAGTGAGCAGGGGGTAGTGAGCAGGGGGTAGTGAGCAGGGGGTAGTGAGTAGGATGTAGTGAGTAGGGGGTAGTGAGTAGGATGTAGTGAGTAGGAGTAGGGAGTAGTGAGTAGGGGTAGTGAGTAAGATGCAGTGTGTAGGGGTAGTGAGTAAGATGCAGTGTGTAGGGGTAGTGAGTAAGATGCAGTGTGTAGGGGTAGTGAGTAGGATGTAGTGAGTAGGATGTAGTGTGTAGGAGTAGGGGGTAGTGAGTAGGATGTAGTGAGTAGGGGTAGTGAGTAAGATGTAGTGTGTAGTAGTAGGGGTAGTGAGTAAGATGCAGTGAATAGGATGTAGTGAGTAGGAGTAGGGAGTAGGATGTAGTGAGTAGGGGTAGGGAGTAGTGAGTAGGGGTAGTGAGTAGGATGTAGTGAGTAGGGGTAGTGAGTAAGATGTAGTGTGTAGTAGTAGGGGTAGTGAGTAAGATCCAGTGTGTAGGGGTAGTGAATAGGATGTAGTGAGTAGGGGTAGGGAGTAGGATGTAGTGAGTAGGGGTAGGGAGTAGGATGTAGTGAGTAGGGGTAGGGAGTAGGATGTAGTGAGTAGGGGTAGGGAGTAGTGAGTAGGGGATAGTGAGTAAGATGTAGTGTGTAGGGGTAGTGAGAAGGATGTAGTGAGTAGGGGTAGTGAGTAGGTTGTAGTGAGTACGAGGTAGTGTGTAGAAATGAAGCAGAAGAAACAGTTTGATTTGATTCAGACTCGGTTGCACTACTGGGTGTGAGAGCACTCTCAGACTCAGGATTTACACTATGTAATTTAGGATAGTCAGATTTAAGGAGAAGGTGTGGTGCTTTATTGCTAGAAGATGGAATATGGTGCTAATTTATATAAAAAGTGTTCACTGGCAGTAAAGGTGAAGTTAAAAATCTCTGTATTTCCTCATCTTTTTATCAGTGTTAGAGGAATGTATAGAATTCAGCAGCTGAACAGCAGGAGCTCGGTTACTGACTCAACACCCGAACCAGCAGTGACCTCTGACCTCAGTGTGTGTGTGTGTGTGTGTGTGTGTCTGTGTGGATTCCTTTCAGCTTTCAGAAGTGTACTGGTGTTCAGCTGTGAGAGAGACAGACTCATCGACTTAGTGATGATCATCATTGACACACTTCCTGTTTGATGATGTCATTGTCAATCCTTCCTGAGTTTAAGTGTGAGTCTGAATGTGTGGAGTGTAAAAACTAAAAATATAGACCAGGTCAAGACCCAGAACCAACACAATGTGGTATCAGTAGGAGAAGTGTTGGTGCCTTCAAGTGGAACTCACAGATTTGTGTTTAGGATGTGCGAAAGCTAACACACGATAAGTTACTGGGTAATATGGATGAATAATGATTTCGTGAGCAGGGGGTAGTGAGCAGGGGGTAGTGAGCAGGGGGTAGTGAGCAGGGGGTAGTGAGCAGGATGTAGTGAGTAAGATGTAGTGTGTAGGAGTAGGGGGTAGTGAGTAAGATGTAGTGTGTAGGAGTAGGGAGTAGGGGTAGTGAGTAGGGGTAGTGAGTAAGATGTAGTGAGTAGGGGTAGAGAGTAGTGAGTAGGGAGTAGTGAGTAGGGGATAGTGAGTAAGATGTAGTGAGTAGGGGTAGTGAGAAGGATGTACAGCTGTGGCCAAAAGTTTTGAGAATGACACAAATATTAATTTTCACAAAGTCTACTGCTTCAGTGTTTTTAGATCTTTTTGTCAGATGTTACTGTTACTGAAGTATAATCACAAGCATTTCATAAGTGTCAATGGCTTTTATTGACAATTACATGAAGTTTATGCAAAGAGTCAATATTTGCAGTGTTGACCCTTCTTTTTCAAGACCTCTGCAATTCACCCTGGCATGCTGTCAATCAACTTCTGGGCCACATCCTGACTGATGGCAGCCCATTCTCGCATAATCAATGCTTGGAGTTTGTCAGAGTTTGTGGGTTTTTGTTTGTCCACCTGCCTCTTGAGGATTGACCACAAATTCTCAATGGGATTAAGGTCTGGGGAGTTTCCTGGCCATGGACCCAAAATGTCGATGTTTTGTTCCCCGAGCCACTTCGTTATCACTTTTGCCTTGTGGCAAGGTGCCCCATCATGCTGGAAAAGGCATTGTTCATCACCAAACTGTTCTTGGATGGTTGGGAGAAGTTGCTCTCTGAGGATGTTTTTGTACCATTCTTTATTCATGGCTGTGTTCTTAGGCAAAATTGTGAGTGAGCCCACTCCCGTGGCTGAGAAGCAACCCGACACATGAGTGTTCTCAGGATGCTTTACTGTTGGAATGACACCGGACTGATGGTAGCGCTCACCTTTTCTTCTCCGGACAAGCTTTTTTCCAGATGCCCCAAACAATCGGAAAGGGGATTCATCAGAGAAAATGACATTACCCCAGTCCTCAGCAGTCCAATTCCTGTACTTTTTGCAGAATAGCAGTCTGTCCCTGATGTTTTTCCTGGAGAGAAGTGGCTTCTTTGCTGCCCTTCTTGACACCGGGCCATCCTCCAAAAGTCTTCACCTTACTGTGCGTGCAGACGCACTCACACCTGCCTGCTGCCATTCCTGAGCAAGCTCTGCACTGGTGGTGCCCCGATCCCGCAGCTGAATCAACTTTAGGAGACGGTCCTGGCGCTTGCTGGACTTTCTTGGGTGCCCTGAAGCCTTCTTCACAACAGTTGAACCTCTCTCCTTGAAGGTCTTGATGATCCGATAAATGGTTGATTTAGGTGCAATCTTACTAGCAGCAATATCCTTGCCTGTGTATCCCTTTTTGTACAAAGCAATGATGGCTGCACGTGTTTCCTTGCAGGTAACCATAGTTAACAGAGGAAGAACAATAATTTCAAGCACCACCCTCCTTTTAAAGCTTCCAGTCTGTTATTCTAACTCAATCAGCATGACAGAGTGATCTCCAGCCTTGTCCTCGTTAACACTCTCACCTGTGTTAACGAGAGAATCACTGACATGATGTCAGCTGGTCCTTTTGTGGAAGGGCTGAAATGCAGTGGACATGTTTTTTTGGGATTAAGTTCATTTTCATGGCAAAGAGGGACTTTGAAATTAATTGCAATTCATCTGATCACTCTTCATAACATTCTGGAGTATATGCAAATTGCCATCATAAAAACTGAGGCAGCAGACTTTGTAAAAATTAATATTTGTGTCATTCTCAAAACTTTTGGCCACGGCTGTAGTGAGTAGGGGTAGTGAGTAGGTTGTAGTGAGTACGAGGTAGTGAGTAGGATGTAGTGAGTAGGGGTAGTAAGTAGGGGGTAGTGAGTAGGATGTAGTGAGTAGGATGTAGTGAGTACGAGGTAGTGAGTAGGATGTAGTGAGTAGGGGGTACTGAGTAGGATGTAGGGGGTAGTGAGTAGGGGGTAGTGAGTAGGATGTAGTGAAGAGGGGGTAGTGAGTAGGGGGTAGTGTGTAGGGGTAGTGAGAAGGATGTAGTGAGTAGGGGTAGTTAGTAGGTTGTAGTGAGTACGAGGTAGTGAGTAGGATGTAGTAAGTAGGGGTAGTGAGTAGGATGTAGGGGGTAGTGAGTAGGTTGTAGTGAGTACGAGGTAGTGAGTAGGATATAGTGAGTAGGGGTAGTGAGTAGGATGTAGGATGTAGTGAGTAGGATGTAGTGAGTAGGATGTAGTGAGTAGGATGTAGTGAGTAGGATGTAGTGAGTAGGATGTAGTGAGTAGGATGTAGTGAGTAGGGGTAGTGAGCAGGGGGTAGTGAGTAGGATGTACTGTGTAGGGGTAGTGAGTAGGATGTAGTGAGTAGGGGGTAGTAAGTAGGGGTAATGAGTAGGATGTATTGGGTAGGGCTAGCGAGTAGGGGATAGTGAGTAGGGGGTAGTGAGTAGGATGTAGTGAGTAGGGGTAGTGAGTAGGATGTAGTGAGTACAAGGTAGTGAGTAGGATGTAGTGAGTAGGATGTAATGAGTAGGATGTAGTGAGTAGGGGTAGTAAGTAGGATGTAGTAAGTAGGATGTAGTGAGTAGGGGGTAGTGAGTAAGATGTGGTGTGTAGGGGTAGTGAGTAAGATGTAGTGAGTAAGATGTAGTGAGTAGGATGTAGTGAGTAGGATGTAGTGAGTAGGGGGTAGTGAGTAGGGGGTAGTGAGTAGGGGGTAGTGAGTAGGATGTAGTGTGTAGGATGTAGTGAGTAGGGGGTAGTGAGTAGGGGGTAGTGAGTAGGATGTAGGGGGTAGTGAGTAGGATGTAGGGGGTAGTGAGCAGGGGGTAGTGAGTAGGGGGTAGTGAGTAGGGGATAGTAAGCAGGGAACGTGTGGCATGTGTTTGTAATGTGTCGAGCCTCCAGAACAGCTCCAGTTCTCCAGTCCACACATTCTACAAGTCTATGGAGCTGTACAGGAGGAGAGGAGAACCGTTCTTCCAAAACACATGGAACCAAACCATGCCAGAAACATAAATAAATGCCCCCCTCAGAGTAACAGCAGTTTGGAGGATCTTCATATTGATCACCAGAGACAGACAGTCAGATAGATAGTGATGAGGACAAAGCAGTGTGTGCGCTTGTGTGCGCTTGTGTGCGCTTGTGTGCGCGTGTGTGCGCGTGTGTGCGCGTGTGTGCGCGTGTGTGTTATCAGATGATTTCCCGTTTGCTCATAAATTGATCAATACCACTTCTTGTTTAGTATATGATGTCATATATATATATATATACACACAGACACACACACATTAAGAGCCTGCTTAACCACTGAGAGGAGCCATTATCAGTCTAATCAATCAGAACACACACACACACACCCACACACACACACTAAATTGTTTAGGGAGTCAAACACACTGTAGCTTTTTGGGTTTGACTCTATCAGGTACAATATTACCTGAATGTTAACAAAGTAATGGTTTAGAAGATTTACCTATTTGATGTTATTACTACTACTACTAATAATAATTTAAATTAAAAAAATAATAATAATAATAATAAACCTCTATCTGTTTCTTTCGGTCTCTCTGTAGGTGATGGGTGTAAATGCTGATGGAGTTGAAGACTTGTCAACTCTCACTGAGCTCAACACACAGGCCATCATGCACAATCTCTACCTCCGTTACCATAAAGACCTCATCTATGTAAGACACACACACACACACACACACACACACACAAACACACACACATCCCTTCATTATTCACTCCCCTTCACTTCAATATTGTATCCAAATCCAAATCCATGGCTAGGATTAAAACCTGACAGGCTGATCCTTTTATTCAAGTCAGTCTGTACTCATCATTCACAACACAAGGAAACTAATATGAAAAAACCCAGAAAACTCTCAGAACTAGGATGAGGAACAAACAGAACTAAAGTAGAAAACTAAAAACAGAGTGTAGAAATACAGTTATAGATATGTGGGTGAATTGTAGACTGACCCTGGATTGGAATGAAAATGTGGACTGTGACTGCATCAGTGTGAACTCAGTATTGGTAAAACAAATAACTACCAGACTGGAAACTGAGACTTGGTCTGGGGGTAAACTCAAGACTGGAACTTGATCAGGGGTGAACCTGAGACTGAGACTTAATCTGGAGTAAAACTCCAAACTGGGACTTGACCTTGGGGTAACCTTAATACTAGGACTTGATCTGGGGGTGAACTCTTGACTGGGTCTTGATCTGGGGGTGAACTCTTGACTGGGTCTTGATCTGGGGGTGAACTCTTGACTGGGTCTTGATCTGGGGGTGAAATCTTGACTGGGTCTTGATCTGGGGGTAAACTCCGGCCTGTGACTTGATCTGGGGGTGAACTCTTGAGTGGGACTTGATCTGCGGGTGAACTCTTGACTGGGTCTTGATCTGGGGGTAAACTCCGGCCTGTGACTTGATCTGGGGGTGAACTCTTGAGTGGGACTTGATCTGGGGGTAAATTCCGGCCTGTGACTTGATCTGGGGGTGAACTCTTGAGTGGGACTTGATCTGGGGGTGAAATCTTGACTGGGTCTTGATCTGGGGGTAAACTCCGGCTGTGACTTGATCTGGGGGTGAACTCTTGAGTGGGACTTGATCTGGGGGTGAACTCTTGAGTGGGACTTGATCTGGGGGTGAACTCTTGAGTGGGGTGTACTTGTTTTGAAATGGGTTGAACTCGAGGCATGATCTGAGGGTGAACTTGAAATGTGACCTGAGGGTGAAATCTGAGACTTGATCTGGGGGTGAACCTGAGAATTGAACTGGGTGTGAACTTGAGACTTGATTTGTGCGTGTACTCCAGATTTGATCTGAGGATGAACCTAAGACTTGATCTTGCCATAAACTTGGGAGTGGGACAGAGCTTTAAAGTAGGGCTGAAAATAGGACACGGGCCTGGATTAAGTCTTAAAACAGGGTAGTGGATTAGGGCACAAACCAGAGACATAAATCATGACCTGAAAGAGGAGCTAGGATTTGATCAGTGGGAGAAATCAGGACTAGATTCACTTTAGCTGTGATACGTCGATGCAGATTGCGGGTTTAAATTTCAAATATCGATCATGTGATAAATGAAACCCAAAGCTCAGAACAATAGTTATGTCTATAAATACAATACCTAATGCAGTTTCTGTACATTTTGTGGTCAATTAAAATGAGATTGCAATGCAGCATAGATTCACTTAAACACATTACACAGAGAATATCGATTAATAACCAAAATAAAACCAGGACGGCAAAATAAATTAGGTGCTGAAGGGGAAATATGCTGACTAAAAGTGAGAGCAACTTTCATTGTTCGATTAAGAACAAGAATTGATGTTTGTGTGTGTGTGTGTGTGTGTGTGTGTGTGTGTTCAGACGAACATTGGCTCTATCCTGGCTGCAGTAAACCCCTATAAGCAGATCCCTGGCCTGTACGATGGTGAGGCCATACAGCTCTACAGTAAACATCAGCTTGGTGAACTTCCTCCTCACATCTATGCCCTTGCTAACGAGTGTTACCGTTGTCTGTGGAAGAGAGCCGACAGCCAGTGTGTGCTCATTAGGTACTGCACCCTGCACCCTACACCCTACAGAGTCTCCCTACACCCTACAGCAAGGGTGTCTAATCTTACTCACAAAGAGCTGGTGTGGGTGCAGGTTTTCATTTCAGTCAAGCAGGCGCTATATCTAATTCCTCATGTTTAATAAGTTGATCTTGACTTTCAGGTGTGGCTTGATTGGAATGAAAACCTGCACCCACACTGGCCCTTTCTGGATAAGATTGGACACCCCTGCCTTACTGAGTTGCCTTATACCCTAACAGTCCACCCTACATCTCTTACAATCTCTAATTGTGTGCGTGTGTGCGTGTGCGTGCGTGCGCGTGTGTGTGCACGCAGTGGGGAGAGCGGTGCTGGTAAGACCGAGAGTACGAAGCTGCTGTTGAAGTTCCTCTCTGTAATGAGTCAGGGTTCTACAGGAGCCTCGGTGTATGAGAGAACCAACAGAGTGGAACAGGCCATTATACAGAGCAGGTAACACACACAGAGAAACACACAAACTTTTGATTTAAGATATACATCTATACTTATTCAGTTCTACAAATTCTGTGTGTGTGTGTGTGTGTGTGTGTGTGTGTGTGTGTGTGTGTGTGTGTGTGTGTGTTCTCTCAGTCCCATAATGGAGGCGTTTGGAAATGCTAAAACAGTGTACAACAACAACTCGAGTCGCTTTGGGAAGTTCATCCAGTTGCACTTCTCTCAGATTGGAAACATTCAGGGAGGCTGCATCGTTCACTACCTCCTCGAGAAGGTTCTTTCTTTCTTTTCAATATTATATCAGTGCACTTTATTCTTCAAAAAGTCTGTTTAGTGCAGTAATTGGGTTCTACACAGTAATTATTCCCTCATTAAACTGATCAATAAAGGAAATGATTTTCACTCAGATAGAACTGTTATTAGCCCCCTGTACTAGAACTGGTTTCCTCTGGGTCTGATATAGCAGATGAAGGATTTTATGCTGATAGAGCTGTCTGTCAGGTCATTAACTGAAAATGGAGGTGTCTTTTAGTCTAAACATTTAATATTCTGTTATTACTCATTTCCGATGTTCTGGTGGTGGTGTTTTTCAGAACCGGGTCGTTCGGCAGAACCCAGGAGAGAGAAACTATCATATCTTTTACTCACTGTTGTCTGGAGCTGATAAAGACCAAGGAGGTGAGACTGTTTTAGTGTGTGTGTGTGTGTGTGTGTGTGTTTGGGTGTGAGAGTCCTCACTGTGGTTTTAGAACCTCAGTTCTCTACAGGCCAACACATACAGCGCCCTCTGAAAGTATTGGAACAGCAAGGCCAATTCTATTGTTTTCGCTAAACCCTGAAGACATTGTGTTTGAGATCAAAAGATGAATGAGCCAACAGATCAGTATTACAGTTTTCATTTCCTGGTATTTATATCTAGATGTGTTAAACAACTTAAAACATGGCACCTGTGGTGCCAGACCACCCGATTTTGGGTGAGCAAAAGTATTGGAACAGATAGTCTTAAAGTACTATGGTACAATAACTGCATCAATCCTGTGACTCACTGACACCAAACTGGTTTCTTCTGTGAAGCTTTTCCAGGTTTTTACTGCAGCTTCTTTCAGTTGTTGTTTGTTTCGGGGGGGTTTCTCCCTTCAGTCTCCTCTTCAGGAGGTGAAATGCTGCTCAGTTGGGTTAAGGTCTGGTGATTGACTTGGCCAGTCTAAAACCTTCCACGCCCCCACAGCAAAAGTGTGTTTTGGATCATTGTCTTGCTGCATGATGAAGTTCCTCCTGATTCATTTGGATGCATTTCTCTGTAAATTGTCAGACAAAATGTTCCTGTACACATCTGAATTCATTCTGCTGCTACCATCATGAGGTCCATCATCAATAAAGATTAGTGAGTCTGTTCCAGAAGCAGCTGTGCAAGCCCAAGCCATGACACTACCTCCACCATGTTTCACATATGAGCTTCTATGTTTTGGATCATGAGCAGATCCTTTCTTTCTCCACACTTTGGCCTTTCCTTCACTTTGGTAGAGGTTCATCTTGGTTCCAGAACTTTTGTGGCTCATCTCTGTATTTCTTTGTGAATTCCATCTCTGCTCTCTAAGTTTTCTTCAAACGGTGGATTGTGATACCTTCACCCCTGCCCTGTGGAGTTTGTTGGTGATGTCACTGACTGATGTTTTTGGGTTTTTCTTCGCAGCTCTCACAATGTTTCTGTCATCTGTTGTTGTTTTCCTTGGCCGACCCATTCAGTGTCTGTTGCTCAGTACACCAGAGGTTTCTTTTCTTTTTCAGGACATTCCAAATTGTTGTATTGGCTATACCCAATGTTTGTGCAATGGCTCTGATTGATTTCCCTCTTTTCTCAGCTTCAAAATGGCTTGCTTTTCTCCCATAGACAGCTCTCTGATCTTCATGTTGGTTTATCCTTTTTAACAACAAATGCAGTCTTCACAGGTGAAGTTTGGGGCTCAGACCAAGAGTAGATGTTCAGAGCTATTAATACTTTAAACAATCAGTCTAACAGGACACACCTGGGCAGCTGTTCCAGTATTTTTTGATCACTTGAAGAATGTGTGGGTTCAAACAAGCGCTTCCATGTTCTAACTTCTTTAACACGTCTAGATGTAAATATCAGGAAATGAAAGCTGTAATTCTGACCACCTTATTCATCTTTTGATCTCAAAACCAAATGTCTTCAGTGTATAGCAAAAATAATAGAGTTGTATTGTATTTGGAGACTGTATAGTACACTGTAACTATGGTAACAGTCATAATGCATGGTGATATATTTATTAGTGTGTAGTGTCAGGTTGCTGTAGTGTAACCTGATTAACCGATGCAGGCTGGGATTGTTGTAAGCATTAACACATTTTAATATCCTCACCTCATGTGACCGTCTGGATCTGATTATTACAGCAGTGCTGCCATCTAGTGGACAAATCTGCTAATTACCAAAATACAATTCAACCAGTATTTGATGTGTGTGTGTGTGTGTGTGTGTGTAGATGTGTATCTTCTGTTGGATTCTCCTGAGGATTATCACTACCTCAGACAGTCAGGCTGTGTTCAGGTTGGAAGTCTGGATGATAAACAGCTCTTCCTCAGTGTGATGGTAAGCCACATCTTTCCTTTCCTCCATATTCATAACTAATAACCTAAAACAGAAGGACTAGGACTATGAGATAAAGCAAAACTGAAACTGATGAAAAATCTCAGATACATGGAGAAACATCTAGAAGCTTCTAACACAACGTTTACTGTGATTTGCACCATACATCTTATCCAGTAGCTGCACTTCAGATAGTTTATCTCATTATATTTTGGAGTTAATCTCATCTTACTCCCACAACTGCATTTTCTTTGTTCTTACACCATAACGATGCTGAATTCTGGATTGTGATTGGTCAGAAGGTGTTGATTAATCTTCTATAACAGCAGCTCTGACAGTAGTGCAACTACACATCATAGGTTTACATTAATGCACTCATTCTAATACGTTATCGTTTCTATAGCAACAGCTCATTTGCAGGGACTCGTACAGCAGATCATTCAAATAAACAGACTTTAAAAACATGTAATTGTTGTCTCCAGTGTCAGCGCTTTGTAACAGTCAGAGGTAAAGCTGTAAATTTAAGTTTTCCAACATCTTCAGGACAGAGGAGTTTACGCTTCTTTGCAGTTTCTCTGTAACACGACAAGCTGCGATTTCTTATTAATTTGAAGAGAGAGAATAAAGAGAAGCTGGTGAGGGAACGACTGTTTATAGCTGCTATAACGTAAGTGACAACAAGAACTAACTTGCTTCAGTTATGATCCACAACATTAAATGTAACTATAAATGGATAAGAAGTATGACTTGTTGTTTTTCAATAAATAAAAAACTGTTGTAGTATAAGAGGAATAAAACACATGGGGACATTCTGTTATAGGAAAATAATTAACTTCAGGGTGCTAACAGTAACTTTCAATTAAATTTTTCTTCCAATTTAATTTATTTATAAAGCACATTGTCATACTTAATGAGCAAGCCAGAGATGATGGTGGTGTGTATATAATTTTATGAAAAAGTGTTTAGTTTAAACTGTTATGTTTTTAATCACAGCAGCACTAGAGGGCACCACAACCTTATCTGTCTCCCTCTGATGCTGCTGTCTCATTGGTAAAGCATACTAGGAGGAAGAGCTATTCTATTTATTCTTTGTTGTATGATCGTATACAATGGTGTGTGTGTGTGCGTGTGTGTGTGAATGCATGTGTGTATGCAGGAGGCTCTGAAGGTGATGGAGTTTACAGAGGAGGAAATCCGTGATGTGTTTAAACTGCTTTCTGGAGTTTTACACATCGGGAACATTGAGTTCATGACAGCCGGGGGAGCTCAAATCACCTCTAAAGGAGGTCAGTATATAGTGTGTGTGTGTGTGTGTGTGTGTGTGTGTGTGCACACTAAGCACCCAGCTACCATGACCAGATTGCAGTAGCTGGTGTGAGTAAGGAGGAGTGAGGACCAAGACGCTGTGATGTTCCTCCCAGTCAGGACCCAACATACTCTACTGTTGACTTTGTGTCTGCAGCTACCCCTGAGTCCTACCCCTGGGGGTCCTGACTAAACATAATGTCCCACAAAACACATCCCTACTAACCTGATAAATCACTTCACAAACTAAAAACAGCCATGCACCACCACCCACAGAATCGAGAAAGAGCTATCAATCGGTCAGTCCTTTCGGTGTCTGGGCCGGGTGAAGTTTTCCAGGCCCCATTTCTTCCATTAATTCATGTTAAGTTTCAGCATGTAACCATACTTTCCCCAGAACCCAAAGACTCATGGCTTCCCTCTCGCTGCCTAGCAGGTCATGAGTGATCTTCTTCAAGTGCTCAAGCCAAGAGCAGCAAGTTACTACCCACCAGGCAATGCTGTAACTGCAGACAGCATGTTTCAGTGCAGTGTGGTTTCAACCCCCCAGGGAGCTGGAAGCAAAGATTCCACTCACTGTGAGACACATGCCACAGGGGAATTCCTCAAAGCCTGAAGCCCCTTTATAGGCACCTCTTACTGGGTACACACCAATGGGTGTCCAGGAACCCTGACTTCCTGTTATATCACCTGCCTTAAGGACCAGTGAATCTTCATCTTCCAGTTGGCTCCATATCTTCCTCTGCAAACCTGACCATTTGAACAATAAAGCTGTGTTCAGACTGCCTGTGATATCTCTACATCCTGTGGTTTCTTTGCCAATAGCAGGTATGAGCAGATGCATCAGCAGAGTCCTTGCAGGAAGAGAAAAATATCAGTCAGATCCATTGATAACAGACAACCATAAAAGGTGGAGAAGATTGGTGATGATCCCCTAAGAACACAGGGAATCCATGCAGACCCTAGGATGGGAGGCTCAGTGCATTAACCTGCCAGGGTTCACAAACAATTATTAATAGCTCTTTAGGTACCGGAGTTGTACCAGCCTGCATCAAACATGCGATTGTGCAGCTTTTGCTTAAAAAGACTTATCTTGATCCAACTTTACACAACAACTATAGGCCTGTTTCCAAATCACCTGTTATCTCGAAGTTGCTGGAAAAAGTTGTTTATGCACAGTTGTATTCTCACTTGAATTTTTCAAATATTTTAGACAAGTTCCAGTCAGGGTTTAGATCTTTACACAGCACTGAATCTGCCCTGTTAAAGATCACTAATGATATTTTAATGTCACTTGACTCTGGCTCTTGTGCTGTGTTGGTCTTATTGGATCTTTACTGCTGCCTTTGATATTATCGACTATAGTATTCTTTTAAATCTCTTGGAGTCTGTGGTTGGTATCAAGGGTCTGGCTATACAGTGGTTTTACTCTTATCTGAAAGATAGGATGTTCGCAGTAAACATAGGGAATTTCTCTTCTTCATCGCACCCCTTATTGTGTGGTGTTCCTCAGGGCTCCATATTGGGTCCCCTGTTGTTTTTCCTTTATATGCTTCCCCTGGGTTCTATTTATGGGAAATATGATATTTCCTTTCACTGCTATGCGGAAGATACCTAATTATATTGGACAGTTATGGCAAACAGCATCAGTACTTTTGGGTCCCTTTTTAAACATCTTGAGGACATTAAATGCTGGATGGCTTGCAGTTGTCTGCAGTTAAATGAAAGCAAAACTGAAGTCATTATTTTGGGCTCCCCTGCTGTTTCTTCTGCTCTTCAGGCCCAGTTAATTCCTCTCTCTGTTAACAAATATATGTCAAAAATCTTGGAGTTATTTTTGACTCAAACTTGCACTTTGATAAACAAACCAGTGCTGTTTTTAAGGGAAGCTTCTTTCATTTAAGCTCTATTGCAAAGTTAAAACAGTTTCTCTCTAGAAAAGACCTAGAAACCGTGATTCATGCTCTTGTTACATCATGGTTAGATTATTGTAATTCTCTGCATGTTGGCCTTCCTCAATCTGCCTTATCTCATCTGCAGCTTGTGCAATATGCAGCAGCTAGATTTTTAACAGGGACCAAAAAGAGGGATCATATTTCCCCTATTCTGGTATCTCTGCACCGGCTTCCTGCCAAGTTTAGAATTGATTTTAAAATTCTAATTTATGTATACAAAGCACTTTCTGGTTCTGCTCCACAGTACATCATTGACCTTCTTCACCTTTACTCTCCTGCTAGAGCTTTGAGATCATGTGATCAACTTCTCTTATCTGTCCCCGGTTGTCGTACTCAGTCTCCCTTTTCACGTGAGGTCCGCTCCATCTTTAGCTATTTTTAAATCTTCTCTTAAAACTTATTTTTATTTTTTGTGTTATAATGTTATTTAATGTGATGTATTTTAGTGTTGTGTACAGCACTTTGGATCAACTGCTGTTGTCTTTAAATGTGCTTTATACATAAATTTGACTTGACTTGAAAGATCATACCAACCAAGTGACTTCCTGACAGAATGAGTTAACCACCATTCTTCACCTCCCCGAGCTTAGTCACCTCCTGCTGTACGTTGGACAGCAATTTTCTGATCTAAAATTACCAAAAGGACAGTATGGGGGATGGGCCCTGTGCTACATAACAAAGAAACAGGGGCTGAGAGACCACCAGGACCAGTAGTGGTAATCCTCAGGAGAGTCCAGCAGCACACACACACACACACACACACACACACACACACACACACACACACACACACACACACACACATTTTAAAATGAATAAACAGGGCATACATGATAGCGCCTTAAATCAGGATTTTCATCAAATTGTTGTGGTGGAGGAGGGAGTTCTGATGCTTTCTGACCAGGAAATCATGTGTGTGTGTGTGTGTGTGTGTGTGTGTGTGTGTGTGTTACAGTAATCAGCAGTGTGTGTGAGCTGTTGGGATTGGATGCATTTCAGCTGTGTGAGGTTTTGACTCAGCGATCAATCTTTCTGAGAGGAGAGGAGATCTGCTCGCCGCTAACTGTGGAACAGGTGAACACACACACACACACACACACACACACACACACACACACACACACACACACACACACACTATATTTTGCAGCATCCATGATAATGTAGTGTGTGCTGAATATTGTGAGGCATCCTGTGTTCATCATGTACTCCTCAGGCACTCGACTCACGGGACTCGGTTGCCATGGCACTTTACTCTCAGTGTTTTTATTGGATCATAACTCGGATCAATCAAAAGATCAAAGGAAAGGACGATTTCAAATGCGTTGGCATCCTGGACATCTTCGGCTTTGAGAACTTTGAGGTGTGTGTGTGTGTGTGTGTGTGTGTGTGTGTGTGTGTGTGTGTGTGTGTGTGTGTGCGCGCGTGTGTGTGCGTGCGCGCGCGCGTGCGCGTGTGTGCGCGTGTGTGTGTGTGTGCGCGTGCGTGTGTGTGTGTGTGCAAGGTTAATAACTGGAACATGTATTCTAAAACATGCTCATTATTTTCAGGTGAACCGTTTTGAGCAGTTTAACATTAACTATGCTAATGAGAAGCTTCAGGAGTATTTTAATAAACACATCTTCTCTCTGGAGCAGCTGGAGTACAACAGGTCAGTGCAATAAATAAATAGTGGACATGCAGGGCTGTACTCGGAGTTGAGTTAACTGAACAGTGAGGATTTAATACTAAAATCAGATCTTAGATGTAACTAGAGACTCGAGCTCTATCGAGCTATCTATCTATCTATACCATCATATTCTTCTGCCTCACTTTGGTTCCATCATTCTCACCTTCAGTGGTGTTGTCCAAACCTTCCTATATCCTAACCATTACTCATAACCTCCAAACCTTCCGTATATATACAGAACTGTGCACTGTCTTAGGCACACTATTTTATTTTTGGTACATATTTTGTTTATTTTATGAATTCTATATTGAGTCAGTACAAAAATATTTTATATATCCAAACTTACTTTTTTAGCAAAAAATTTAATGTTACAGAAGAAAGTTTGTTTATCAGTAAAGAAAGCAAGTAAAGATGTAACAGCACTTTTCAGATAAAAAAAAAACTGTAATAAATGCTGCTGGGTTAGAGTTAGGGTTAGGTCGGGTTAGGTCTGGGTTAGAGTTAGGGTTAGGTCAGGTTAGGTCTGGGTTAGAGTTAGGGTTAGGTCGGGTTAGGTCTGGGTTAGAGTTAGGGTTAGGTCGGGTTAGGTCTGGGTTAGAGTTAGGGTTAGGTCGGGTTAGGTCTGGGTTAGAGTTAGGGTTAGGTCGGGTTAGGTCTGGGTTAGAGTTAGGGTTAGGTAGGGTTAGGTCTGGGTTAGAGTTAGGGTTAGGTCGGGTTAGGTCTGGGTTAGAGTTAGGGTTAGGGTTTAGGGTTAGGGCTTGGTTAGAGTTAGAGTTAGGGCGGGTTAGGTCTGGTTTAGAGTTAGGGTTAGGGTTAAGTCTGAATGTCGTAACCTCCGTATTTGTCTGAGGAAGCGATCTGATCCACTCTGCCTCAGACTGCAGTATCTCCTCCACAG
>CM042535.1:128898-146398 GCA_023630585.1 Cranoglanis bouderius
ACACACTTCCATTCACACACTTTACATGGTCTTCATTCTCTACTCGAGCAGGTGGATGTAGGGTCCCTATGTAGGGTTAGTTTGAGGATCAGAGTCTAGGGGTAAGGTGGTTAAACACAATGACACAAGATCATCTCATTTACAACATTAATGAACTTCAGAATCTATAAATAAAACTAGGGGAACTAGGACTACAACCTCTTAGAGAAACTAGGACAACCAGGGAAACTAGGGAACTTCAGGAGAACTGTGATGACCTAGGGACTCTGGGGGAAACTAGTGAAGTTCAGGAGAAACTGGGGAAACCTCTTGTTGTTTGTGTGAAGAATGTATTCAGCCTTCTTGGAGAAGGTGGATCAGGTGCCCGAGCTGGAACTCCTACTGACTCCATAGCAGACCAGATGCTCATGTTGGGAATGATGAAGATACTTGGAGCAGTGTGATTGGGAGGAACAGCCTCAACAGATCTGAACCTCCTGAGTGGAGAAGTTTTATTAGACTGTTAATAGGTCTAATAGTCTAAAGTTCACACACAAGGTTGAGTTGAATGATGGGAATTACACCAGTTACTTTCTTCTGTTCTAATGACGTTAAATCAGAAGATCTCAGAGCAGACTCTAAATCTGAGTGTGAAGCTGCTCTGAGGAGGACTCTGTTACACACTCTTCAGTCTGATAAACAACACAAAGCTCCAAATGTCAGCATTGTGTGTGTGTGTGTGTGTGTGTGTGTGTGTTACAGACTGACGCACGTACCAGTGTCTGCATGTGAAATGTTCACAATAGCACTGTGCAGCGTGTTGGCGTGTGTGTGTGTGTGTGTGTGTGTGTGTGTGTGTGTGTGTGTGTGTGTGTGTGTGTGTGTGTGTAACAGAGCCTCAGTGTTTCAGAGTGTGTTCCAGATCAGCTCTGAGAATGAAGAGGCTTTGTGTGTGATAGAACATTCTTGTAGCACAAACCTAAAGGTCAAAGGTCACCACCACACGCTACTGCCACAGCGAGGAGCAGAAAACTCACAAAATCTCACACACACACACACACACACACACACACACACACACACACAATTCTCCTAAACCTAAACTAAATTCATTAAAATATAAACACAAATAGAAAATATTTAAAATAAACATGCAGAAGTGCTGAAATGTAAAATATGTTTAAAAAAAAAACGTGCATGAACACCCCATGTAAAGCAGAAAAATGATACAGTACAGTGTGATATAGTAAATATATTATATAATATAGTGTGGTGTATATACACCGTAAATATGTCGTATAGTATAGTGTGGTGTATATACACCGTAAATATGTCGTATAGTATAGTGTGGTGTATATACTCTGCCCCCCATTAATATTGGCCCCCTCGGTAAATATGAGCAAAGAAGGCTGTGAAAATCCTCTGCTCTCATGGATATCAAACAATTGCAAACACAACACAGGTTTATAAAAAATATATTTGTTAAATATAGGTGTGCAACAATTATTGGCCCCCTTTTAGTCAATACTTTGTGCTGCCTCCCTTTGCCAAGATAACAGCTCTGAGTCTTCTCCTATAATGCCTGATGAGGTTGGAGAATACATGGCAAGGGATCTGAGACCATTCCTCCATACAGAATCTCTCCAGATCCTTCACATTTCGAGGTCCACGCTGGTGGACTCTCCTCTTCAGTTCACCCCACAGGTTTTCTATGGGTTTCAGGTCAGGGGACTGGGATGGCCAGGGCAGGATCTTGATTTTGTGGTCAGTAAACCATTTTTGTGTTGATTTTGATGTATGTTTTGGATCATTGTCCTGCTGGAAGATCCGACCACGGCCCATTTGAAGCTTTCTGGCAGAGGCAGTCAGGTTTTCATTTAATATCTGTTGATATTTGATAGAGTCCATGATGCCATGTATCCTAACAAAATGTCCAGGTCCTCTGGCAGAAAAACAGCCCCAAAACATTAAAGAGCCACCACCATATTTAACCGTGGGCATGAGGTACTTTTCCACATGGCTACCTCTCTGTGTACTCCAAAACCACCTCTGGTGTTTATTGCCAAAAAGCTCTATTTTGGTTTCATCTGACCATAGAACCCGATTCCATTTGAAGTTTCAGTAGTGTCTGGCAAACTGAAGACGCTTGAGTTTGTTTTTGGATGAGAGTAGAGGCTTTTTTCTTGAAACCCTTCCAAACAACTTGTGGTGATGTAGGTGACTTCAGATTGTAGTTTTGGAGACTTTCACATTCCCGCTGTGTGTGTGTGTCCTTCAGCATGCTAATGAGTTTGACCCCGAAGTGGTTCTGAACCAGCTGCGGTACTCCGGCATGTTGGAGACAGTGAAGATCCGCAGAGCTGGGTTCCCTGTACGCAGAACCTTCAGTGACTTCCTCCACCGGTGAGACACACACATACAGTTCATTTCCCACCACTTTGAGAAGAGACTGGATGGTCGGATGAGTGGATGGTGGGATGAGTGGATGATCGGACGAGAGGTTGGATGGATGGTCGGATGAGCGGATGATCGGATGAGCGGATGAGAGCTTGGGTGGATGACTGGATGGGTGGATGACTGGATGGGTGGATGACTGGATGGGTGGATGACTGGATGGGTGGATGATCGGATGGGTGGATGATCGGATGGGTGGGTGATCGGAGGATCGGATGAGTGGAACCAGGATTAATGTCTGCATTCATTATTTCAGACTACCAAATGTCTCAGTACTCTGTATTCTTGTACTTCTTGATTTTCCATATAACAGCTTTTTCGTGTGTGTGTGTGTGTGTGTGTGTGTGTGTGTGTGTGTGTGTGTGTGTGTGTGTTTAACAGCTACACTGTGCTTCTGAGAGCTAAAAGGATCATAGATGGAGAAGACTGGAGGAAATGTTATGATCTCCTCACAGTGTTTGATGTGTCCAGGAAAGAGTGGCAACTGGGCAAGACGAAGGTAACACACACACACACATGCACACACACACACACACACACACACACGCACACACGATTTTAAGCATCATAGTTAATAAGTAATAAAAACTGTGTGAGTTACTGATATCACCCTGGAGTTGATTATTTTCCTTTAACAACAGAGTGTAATCTGTCCTGAAGAAGGTGGAAAACTTAAAGTGACAGATCAGTAACAGGTTATAGAAACTTCATCAGCAGAGACTTCAGCATTAGCTCTCTCTCTCTCTCTCTCTCGCTCTCTCTCTCTCTCTCTCTCTCTCTCTTTATTCTTCGTTATCTTTCTTGTTTCTAGCTGTAATGATTTACAGATTAGCCTCCACCACTTGTTCCTCGTGCTCTTTTCCCCACAGTGACTCTTTCTGTGAGAAGATGTTTTACAGCACAGTGGTTCTCACTGTGGAATAAGGGATTATGAAGTGAGCTACATGAACGAAGGATTTCAGAGCTTCAGGAATGTGGAAGTGTTTTGTGGATGGTAGATTCTCTTAAGCCTGTTATAAGGTTTTTATCCAGGGGATTCGGTCCAGGCGGTTGAGGATTAAAGGTCTTACTCTAGGGCCAAACGGGGGCTTTAAACTCACAACCTTCAGATGATTAGTTCAGAACTGTGACCACAGCAAATGTGTTTATAATGCACATCTTCCACAGGTTCTGATTAACGTTTCCATGATATTAACATCTGTTTAAATGAGAACATTGTGTAAGCAAAACTAATGCATCTGAGCATTAATCTAACCGTAGTGTTCCTGCAGCTAAAACTGTTTCAGTAATATTACATGTATTTTATGAGTTTTTACTGGTCTTTTAAGATGATACCAATAAATACAGGTGCATCTCAATAAATTAGAATGTCGTGGAAAAGTTCGTTTATTTCAGTAATTCAACTCAAATTGTGAAACTCGTGTATTAAATAAATTCAATGCACACAGACTGAAGTAGTTTAACTCTTTGGTTCTTTTAATTGTGATGATTTTGGCTCACATTTAACAAAAACCCCCAATTCACTATCTCAACAAATTAGAATATGGTGACATGCCAATCAGCTAATCACCTCAAAACACCTGCAAAGGTTTCCTGAGCCTTCAGAATGGTCTCTCAGTTTGGTTCACTAGGTAAGCCACAAACATTCATTTCCAAAGAAGCTGGCTGTTCACAGAGTGCTGTATCCAAGCATGTTAACAGAAAGTTGAGTGGAAGGAAAAAGTGTGGAAGAAAAAGATGCACAACCAACCGAGAGAACCGCAGCCTTATGAGGATTGTCAAGCAAAATCGATTCAAGAATTTGAGTGAACTTCACAAGGAATGGACTGAGGCTGGGGTCAAGGCATCAAGAGCCACCACACACAGACGTGTCAAGGAATTTGGCTACAGTTGTCGTATTCCTCTTGTTAAGCCACTCCTGAACCACAGACAACGTCAGAGGCATCTTACCTGGGCTAAGGAGAAGAAGAACTGGACTGTTGACCAGTGGTCCAATATCCTCTTTTCAGATGAGAGCAAGTTTTGTATTTCATTTGGAAACCAAGGTCCTAGAGTCTGGAGGAAGGGTGGAGAAGCTCATAGCCCAAGTTGCTTGAAGTCCAGTGTTCAGTTTCCACAGTCTGTGATGATTTGGGGTGCAATGTCATCTGCTGGTGTTGGTCCATTGTGTTTTTTGAAAACCAAAGTCACTGCACCCGTTTACCAAGAAATTTTGGAGCACTTCATGCTTCCTTCAGCTGACCAGCATTTTGAAGATGCTGATTTCATTTTCCAGCAGGATTTGGCACCTGCCCACACTGCCAAAAGCACCAAAAGTTGGTTAAATGACCATGGTGTTGGTGTGCTTGACTGGCCAGCAAACTCACCACACCTGAACCCCATAGAGAATCTATGGGCTATTGTCAAGAGGAAAATGAGAAACAAGAGACCAAAAAATGCAGATGAGCTGAAGGCTACTGTCAAAGAAACCTGGGCTTCCATACCACCTCAGCAGTGCCACAAACTGATCACCTCCATGCCACGCCGAATTGAGGCAGTAATTAAAGCAAAAGGAGCCCCTACCAAGTATTGAGTACATGTACAGTAAATGAACATACTTTCCAGAAGGCCAACAATTCACTAAAAATGTTTTTTTTATTGGTCTTATGAAGTATTCTAATTTGTTGAGATAGTGAATTGGTGGGTTTTTGTTAAATGTGAGCCAAAATCATCACAATTAAAAGAACCAAAGACTTAAACTACTTCAGTCTGTGTGCACTGAATTTATTTAATACACGAGTTTCACAATTTGAGTTGAATTACTGAAATAAACAAACTTTTCCACGACATTCTAATTTATTGAGATGCACCTGTATATGGGCTGAATTCTATAACAGACTGTGTGATAGCGTGAGTTCTTCTCTAATGTCAGATTACATGATGAAGATCCATTAACGATAGACCTGTGATTAAAGATTACATGATGATTACATCATCATTCAGCGTGATCCTGGCTTGTGGGTGTAGATATAAGGATATTTTTTCTGTCCATTAGCATGTTTTGTTCACGTTTCTTCATCACCACCACCATATTTCTAGCTGTTCTGTGAGTTTTTGCCACCAAGCTATGCTGTCCTCCGAGATTTAATCAGAGATTTCTCACACTGACTTGGTCTTCGGCTGTCTTTAGACACAGTGGCACTAAATCAGCTGCTGGTGAGCGTCACATTCTGTGTTCAAAGACACCAATATCACCACCAATATCACCACCAATATCACCACCAATATCACCACCAATACCACCACCAATACCACCACCAATATCACCGCCAACAATACCACCAATATCACCACCAATACCACCAATAATACCACCAACATCACCACCAATATCACCAATGTCACCACCAATACCACCAATACCACCACCAACATCACCAACATCACCACCAATATCACCACCAAAGAATTCTTTTATGATGTGAGATCTTTCTCTACATCTGTAAAGTAAAGGCTGTAAAGTAAAGACTTACTAACATTATATAAAATTATATATATTTTTTTATGTTATGTGCTTTTAGTCCTACATTAGCAGAAAGAGTTCTGAATGAGCTCCATTTCTTCTCTCTCTCACACACACACACACACACACACACACACACACACACACACACACACACACACACACACACACACAGAGTTCATTATATGCCTGATTGTGTGGCTGTAAAATAGGCTCATTGTTTTTCAGGAGGTTGAGGGTCAATTGAAGATAATTTATTCCTGTTTTTCAGAGAAGCTCCACAGCTAAAGGCTCTTCCACTGCCAACGCTACACTGAGATATACTGCTAATTTTACATTTATACCTGCTAATGCTAACACCTGACTGAGTGAATGGCCATTCAGGAGTGTGTGTGTGTTTTTGGAAATTATTTCCATAATAATTTTCAGTACGTTGTGCACTATTTTGAAAGTCGATCATTTTGTAGTCATGTGTAAGAGCCCACTGTAGAGCCTCTACCGTATTCCTGACCTCCCACAATGGACTGCAATATATTAGTGCCCAAATACTCTGTACAGTACATTACAATACATTACCCATAATGCACTGTTGTTTGAAGAAGGTGTGTGGCCTATACATAGTGAATAGGTTGTTTGCTAGTGCAATACTTGGTAGACTTACAGCAATGTGTTATAGTCCATATCTGTAAACATAACCTCATGCTAATATAGATAGGTCAGGGTCAAGTGCTTGGTGAAGAGGTTAGACTTTAAGCTTCATTTGAAGACAGTGAGTGACTCAACTGTTCAGACCTTCAGGGGAAGTGCATCCTCACTTCTGTACCAGGACAGAGAAGAGTCTTTATGCACGTCTTCTTTTAGATGGTGAGGTTAGTTGAGCTTGGTGCAGAGTGAGGTGTGATAAATGCCTTCAGGTACTTCAGTAGGGAGTAGAGAGAAGGGTGTAAGGAGTAGGGTGTAAGGAGTAGGGTGTAGGGAATAGGGAGAACAGTGTAGGGATTAGAGACTGGGTGTAGGGAGAACAGTGTAGGGAGTGGGTGTAGGGTGTAGGGAGTGGGTGTAGGGAGTAGGGAGTGGGTGTAGGGTGTAGGGAGTAGGGAGTAGAGAGTGGGTGTAGGGAGTAGGGAGTGGGTGTAGGGAGTGGGTGTAGGGAGTATGGAGTAGAGAGAACAGTGTAGGGAGTAGGGAGTAGAGAGTGGGTGTAGGGAGTAGGGTGTAGGGAGAACAGTGTAGGGAGTAGAGAGAACAGTGGAGGGAGTAGAGAGAACAGTGGAGGGAGTAGAGAGTGGGTGTAGGGAGTAGGGTGTAGGTGTAGGGAGTATGGAGTAGGAGACATTTGGTACACAGCCTGTGAGCTCTGCCTTTTTTCATTTGGAAATGTGAGGCAGGAAAGGGTTAATGAAACAGCAGACCTTTATCGTTTTCATGCCTACTGCATTTGAAACGGATGGGGGGGGAGGGAGAGAGAGAGAGAGTGGGCGTGGCCTTGTCTCTGGCCGACAGCCAGTCCTTCTGGTAAAGCAGGAAGTCACACTGCACAATGGAAGTTTAGCTTCTCTCTTCACACAATCTCTCTCTCTCTCTCTCTCTCTCTCTCTCTCTCTCTCTCTCTCTCTCTCTGTGTCTGCCTCTCTTTATCTGTTTCTCTCATCTGTCTGTTTCTATATGTGTCTCTCTCTCTTTCCCTCTCAGGTCTTTGTGAAGGAAGTGTTGGAGCAGAAGCTGGAGCGAGAGCGTGATGAGGTGCGGAGAGCGGCAGGAATGCTGATCCGAGCTCACATACTGAGCTATGTGGCAAGGTCAGTGTGTGTGTGTGTGTGTGTGTGTGTGTGTTTATATTTCTAATGTCTCAGTTTTATTTGTTTAACTCTTTAAGTGATGTATAAGATCAGTAGTATTTGTGCAAAATCCCAATAACTTTGACTTCATGCTGCTGCATGAAGAGTTTTTTTAGTTTTCCTGAAGTATAGACCTGCTGTACTGTGTCCTAAACAAGCAGATGATATTTAGCTCAGTTTTACCTTTTCAGTGCGAGCCACGATCCACTTCACTTCATCTGTAGGAATCATTTTATATTTTATAAATATGTAACTGTAACTTTATGTTGTTAGTGTTATGTTGTTACCACAGTGGTATACAGTGTGATTAATAGTAGGCTTTGGGATCCATAATTTTAAACAATATGTGGAAATGGAGTGTCATAATTAACATGTTTTACACAGAATTGTTTGAATTTTTATCATAAATTTCATGATCTGTGTAGTGAGTTTTTAATAGTGAAATTACACACATCTGTATTCAGAGCTCAGACATCACTACACACCTAAACGCTATTCAGAAGTTAAGCATGTGGGGGCGGAGTGTGTCTAAAACAAAGGCGTGTCTCAGTTACGATTCTGACCTTGAACCTAATAATTGATATCGGAGCAGTGTGAATTCTAGTGCCACTGACTGTCAGACACAATGTGTCACGCTGAAATTTATGTTTTGATTGTATATACACTTACACACACTATGGAATGTCATTAGAGGATAACATTAAAAATATACAGTGGGTATAGAAAAGAATCTCCCCCTTTAAAATAATCACATTTTGTTGCTTTTCAGTCTGAAATGAAGACAGACACAGTTTTTGTTTTATCCAGCTGTATTTACTCAGTGCAACTTATAACATCCAAGTGAAAGATATAACACCATGTCAGAAAAAAATAAAAAAATTAAAAACCAGAATCACTGAGTTAGATAAAGGATCACCCCCTTGCTTTAATTGGCCTTAATTTTTTAATTACAGCCTTTAGTCTGTTGGGATATGTCTCTACTAACTTTGCACATCTAGACTGGCTCTTTCTTCCAGTTTGGAGCGACGTCCTGATCCAGGGAGGGTCTGTGTTGTACCAATACATTCCACTTCTTAATAATAGACTTCACTCCTGACTTGTACCTGCTGGAGATCTTTTGACAGTGCCTTGCCACCCATAGCTGCTTGTTTGCTTCAACTGATATGGAAGGTATTTGGTACAACACAGACCCTCCCTGGATCAGGACGTCACTCCAAACTGGATGAAAGAGCCAGGAGGAAACTGGTCAGAGAGGCTACCAAGAGGTCTACAGCAACTCTGAAGCAGTTGCAGGAATTTATGACAAAGAGTGGTCATTGTGTGCATGTGACAACAATATCACAAATTCTCCACAAATGTGGCTTGTATGGGAGGGTTGCAAGTAAAAAAGCCACCCACGACTGAGCTTTGCCAAAACGCACCTTGAAGATTCTGAGGCCACATGGAAAAAGGTGTTATGGTCAGATGAGACTAAAATTGAATTATTTGGCCTCAACACCAAACGATATGTCTGGCGGAAATCCAATACAGCTCACCATCCAAATAACACCATTCCTACAGTAAAGCATGGAGGTGGTAATATCCTGTTATGGGGGTGTTTCTCTGCAGCAGGGACTGGAGCACTTGTCAGGATAGAAGGAAAATGGATGGGGCAAAATACTGTCAAATTCTTGCGGAAAATCTGCTGCCCTCTGCCTGAAAGTTGTCAATGGGAAGAAGGTTTACCTTCCAACATGACAATGACCCAAAGCACACAGCAAAACTGACCACACAGTGGTTGAAGGAGAAAAAGGTGAATGTCCTTGCATGGCCTAGTCAGAGCCCAGACTTAAACCCCATTGAAAATCTGTGGAATGACTTGAAGACTGCAGTCCACAAACAGTCACCATCAAATTTAACTGAACTTGAGCAGTTCTGCAAAGAAGAGTTGGCAAATATTGTAAAGTCTAGATGTGCAAAGTTAGTAGAGACATATCCCAACAGACTAAAGGCTGGAATTAAAAAAATAAGGCAAATTAAAGCAAAGGGGGTGATCCTTTTTCCAACTCAGTGATTCTGGTTTTTATTATTTTATTTTTTTTCTGATATGTTGGTGTTATATTTTTCACTTGGATGTTATAAGTTGCACTGAGTAAATACAGCTGGATAAAACAAAAACTGTGTCCACCTTCATTTCAGGCTGAACAGCAAGAAAATGTGATTTTTGGGAAGGGGGAGATTCTTTTCTATACCCACTATACTGTATATATCACACTATTCATCAATTAATAATACTGTCCTATTAAAGTCTGTGAAGTTTTTTTCCCACAGAGTACATCAGAGGAGATCTTAATCAGAGGCCTCACTTATCTGGAGAAGTTAATTTTTTCATGACCTCCATTTAATATCACGTGGCTTCATTAAGTTTTTGTGAGCGAGTAACTGTAGAAGCACAATATAAAAAATATCATTTTAAATAACTGGCTCAAGTGCTATTTTATGTGCTGCAAAAAGCCATTTTGATAATTTAAACCAAAGTTGCAGTGATTATTGTGATAACAGCTACAGTGGTGCTTGAAAGTTTGTGAACCTTTTAGAATTGTACATATATCTGCATAAATATGACCTAAAACATCAGGTTTAAAAGTAGATAAAGAGAACCCAATTAAACAAATGAGACAAAAATATTATAATATTATACTTGGTCATTTATTTATTGATGAAAATGATCCAATATTACATCTCTGTGAGGGTAAAAGTATGTGAACCTTAGCTTTCAGTATCTGGTGTGACCCCCTTGTGCAGCAATAACTGCAGCTAAACGTTAGCGGTAACTGTTGATCAGTCCTGCACATCGGCTTGGAGGAGTTTTAGCCCGTTCCTCAGTACAGAACAGCTTCAACTCTGGGATGTTGGTGGGTTTCCTCACATGAACTGCTTGCTTCAGGTCCTTCCACAACATTTCTATTGGATTAAGGTCAGGACTTTGACTTGGCCATTCCAAAACATTAACTTTATTCTTCTTTAACCATTCTTTGGTAGAACGACTTGTGTGCTCAGGGTCGTTGTCTCGCTGCATGACCCACTTTCTCTTCAGATTCAGATCATGGACAGATGTCCTGAAATTTTCCTTTAGAATTCATTGGTATAATTCAGAATTCATTGTTCCATCAATGATGGCAAATCATCCTGCCCAGATGCAGCAAAACAGCCCAAACCATGATACTACCACCACCATGTTTCACAGAAGGTTCTTATTCTGGAATGCAGTGTTTTCCTTTCTCCAAACATAATGCTTCTCATTTAAATTAAAAAGTTCTATTTTGGTCTCATCTGTCCATAAAAGATTTTTCCAACAGCCTTCTGGCTTGTCCATGTGATCTTTAGCAAATGCAGACAGGCAGCAATGTTAAATTAAATGTAAATGGTCGGCACTTATATAGCACCTTTTTAACCTTAGCAGTTCTACAAAGTGCTTTAAATTGTTTCTCATTCACACACACCCTCACAGCAGCAGAGCCGCCATGCAAGGTGCTAGCTTGCCATCAGGAGCAACTTGGGGTTCAGTGTCTTGCCCAAGGACACTTCAGCATGTGGGTTAGGGTTAGGGTTTGGGTTAAAAAACCAGTATAATAAAATCAAAAGTCAACAAAACGATGAGAGATGTGTATATATTATAATCGGACCGCCAACCCTGCGATTAGTGGACAACCCGCTCTACCACCTGAGCCATAGCTGCATGTTCTTTTTGGAGAGCAGTGGCTTTCTCCTTGCAACCCTGCCATGCACACCATTGTTGTTCAGTGTTCTCCTGATGGTGGACTCATGAACATTAACATTAGCCAATGTGAGAGAGGCCTTTAGTTGCTTAGAAGTTACCCTGGGTTCCTTACACGTCCTGCTCTAGGAGAGATTTTTGTTGGTCTCCACTCCTGGGGAGGGGAACAATGGTCTTGAATTTCCTCCATTTGTATACAATCTGTCTGACTGTGGATTGGTGGAGTCCAAACTCTTTACAGATGGTTTTGTAACCTTTTCCAGCCTGATGAGCTTCAACAGCTATTTTTCTGAGGTCCTCAGAAATGTCATTTGTTCGTGCCATGATACACTTCCACAGACGTGTGTTGTGAAGATCAGACTCTGATAGATCCCTGTACTTTAAATAAAACAGGGCGCTCACTCACCCCTGATCGTCATCCCACTGATTGAAAACACCTGACTCTAATTTCACCTTCAAATTAACTGCTAATCCTAGAGGTTCACATACTTTTGCCCTCACAGAGATGTAATACTGGATCATTTTCCTCAATAAATAAATGACCAAGTATAATATTTTTGTCTCATTTGTTTCATTGGATTCTCTTCATCTACTTTTAGATAAACATCTGATGATGTTTTAGGGCATATTTATGCTGAAATATAGAAAATTCTAAAGGGTTCACAAACTTTCAAGCACCACTGTAGGACTATTCATGCAGAAATATACTGACAATATACTATAATATTTGTGCTGTTATTACTAGAGCCAAAATATTTCTAAATTATAGTTTAAATCTGGATAAAAGTACAGCTGTCTATAGACCAGGTATGGAGTTTTAAAACTAGAATCCGATCTAGTTTTTAATGATCTTTTTAAGGAGTAAACATCGATACACAGTGATTATAATCCTGAGTGTGGTTTTTTTCTCAACAGGAAGCACTACAGGAAGATTCGCAGCAGCACCATCACCATTCAGAAGAACTACCGAGCTCACTTCTGGAGAAAAGTGTTCCTGCGTATGCGCTCAGCCATCATCGTTCTCCAGAAACACCGCCGAGGACAGCTTGCACGGAGACTATATCAACAGCTCTGGGAGGAGAGAGAGAGGGAGAAAGAGGAGAGGAGGATGAAGGAAGAAGAGGAGAGGAGAATAAGAGAGGAAGAGGAGAGGAAGAAGAAGGAGGAAGAGGAAAAGAAAAAAAGGGAGGAAGAACAGAGAATTCTGGAGGAGCAGAAGAGAAGAGATGAAGAGGAGAGGCGGAGGAAAGAGGAACATGAACTGGAACTTTTGCAGAAAAAGCAGGAAGAGGAGGATCTCAGGAGGAACATAGAGCTGGAGCAAGAAAGTTTTCAGAAACAACAAGAAGAAGAGGAGCTCAGAAATAAGCAGGACAATGAGGATATATCATCAGCATACTGCAGGTACTCTAATCTTTTCTAATTAAATAAAATCTCCTAAGCTTTTCAAGCATTCCCAAAACATTCAAACTCTTTAAACCTCAGAAATCTCCTTCCAAGTCAATCAGACTCTTTTATCCAAGAAAACTTCTCCTAATCTCCTAATTCAAAACCTTACCAAAATGTCTTAGAAACACCATGAACTCTTACAAACCATTCAGAATCTTGGAATATTGGAACAGCAAGGCCAATTCTTTTGTGTTTGCCATACACTGAAGACATTTGGGTTTGAGATCAAAAGATGAATATGAGACGATATATCAGAATTTTAGCTTTCATTCCTTGATAAATTATTAAATTGTCAGACTGAATGTTCCTGAAAACTTCTGAATTCATTCTGCTGCTACCATCATGAGTTTCATCATCAGTAAAGATTAGTGAACCTGTTCCAGAAGCAGCCATGCAAGCCCAAGCCATGACACTACCTCCACCATGTTTCCCAGATCAGCTTGTATGTTTTGGATCATGAGCAGATCCTTTCTTTCTCTACACTTTGGCCTTTCCATCACTTTGTTAGAGGTTAATCTTGGTTCCAGAACTTTTGTGGCTCATCTCTGTATTTCTCTGTGATTTCCAATCTGGCTTTCTGATTCTCACTGCTGATGAGTGGTTTGTATCTTGTGGTATGGCCTCTATGTTTCTGCTCTCGAAGTCTTCTTCGAACAGTGGATTGTGATACCTTCACCCCTGCCCTGTGGAGGTTGTTGGTGATGCCACTGACTGTTGTTTTTGGATTGTTCTTCAAGTCTATTATCGTCAGCTGCTGTTGTTTTCCTTGGCTGACCTGTTCCATGTCTGTTGCTCAGTACACCAGAGGTTTCTTTCTTTTTCAGGACATTCCAAATTGTTGTATTGGTTATTCCCAATGTTTGTGCAGTGGCTCTGATTGATTTTTCCTCTTTTCTCAGCTTCAGAATGGCTTGCTTTTCTCCCATAGACAGCTCTCTGGTCTTCATGTTGGTTTATCCTTTTTAACAACAAATGCAGTCTTCACAATCAATCTAACAGGACACACCTGGGTAACATGAAACACCTGTCAGTCACGTTCCAATATTTTTGATCACTTGAAAAATTCAAGGGGGTTCAAACAAAAGGTGCAGAGTTTTAAGCCGTTTAACACGTCTAGCTGTAAATATCTGTAAATTAATCTGAAATTCTGATCTGTTGTCTCATATTCATCTTTTCATTTCAAAACCAAATGTCTTCAGTGTACAGGAAAACAAACAAACAAAAGAACTGTTCCAATACTTTCGGAGGGGACTATGCCCACTTGAAATGTAACAACCGGTTCCATAATGTCCCTAACTGTCTGACCAGCCAACATGTTGCAAGTTTTCTCAACACATATTCACAAGTCTTTCAGTCCCATCCAAACTCTCCCAAGCTTTTGTGAACTCTCTAAAATTTAATAAACTAATGTTGACAAAACTTCACAAATTCTTCAAACATTCTTAAAAGTTTGCAAACTTAAACATACCTACAATATGAAAACTTTATTGAAAACCTAACTTTCTTAAACTCTCAGACAGCCAAACCTTTTCCACATTCTCCCAAACCTTCCTTGACGTCTAGATTTTTCTAAACTCCCGAAAATTCTCTGAAAACTTCCCTAAAACCGTTTCTGCCTGTATTTACAGCAGAACGTCTGTCCTTAATCTGCTCAGAATAAATGGATTTGTTCCCTTTTTGTCTCTTTCTGTAGGAATCAACTGGAAACAAATCATCATTACTCCAAGGTAAAGGCAGGACAGGATTTAAGCTGAAAAGAGAAATTGTTATGATGTTTTAAATCCTAGAAGTGTTCATTCTTATGAAAGTGGTTCTGTTTTTGCGTTGCAGTACTCATCTGAAGAAGAGACTCGTCAGATGGAGGAGATCTTGCGTCTGGAGCGAGAAATCGAGCGTCTTCAGCAGCAGCGTGATGAAGGAGTGGCGCTGATGAATGAAGGTTCTCGTGAGGAGCTCCGTCAGCGCCGTGATGCCGAAATCTACCGACTGGAGAAGGAGGCATCACGTGTGGCTACGGAGTTCCTGGAAATGCTGGACTTTGGAGGTCTAGAGCCATCGCTGTCCAGTGAAGAGAATCTAAACGAGAGTGTGGCGCCGCTGGCCGAGGATGATGAGGATGAAGGGTTCCAGGCTGAGGATGAAGAAGAATGTGTCCCACTTCCAGGCTTGCCATCTCCTCCTGCTGCTGAGTTGCTGGATCTGAATGTGTTGTCCTTAATTCCTCCTCCACCACCAGCATTTGCTCAGGGACTGCTCGAAAGTTCTCCTCTCAGACACAGCAGAATTTTTGAGACATTACAGAGTCCTGCTTCACCTCCACCTCCACCTCCTCCTCCTCCTCCTCCAGCTTTATTCACTCAGGGATCACTTGACACATCCAGACCAAAATCTGCTCAGAATCCTACTCTAAGATACAGCAGATATATAGAGACATCTCCTTCACCTCCTTCCGCCTCATTCTCTCAGGAGTCATCCAGGCCAAAATCTGTCTCTAATCCCAGCCTGAAATCCACTTCCTCCCTCAGAAACAGTGGGATTTTAGAGCAGACTCCTGCTCCACCATCACCACCTCCTGGAGATTACAGTGAAGTGCAGAAGGATTTTAGGAATTGGGATACAGAGTTACCAGAGACAGAGTCTGATTATGACCAGGAGGAGTATGAATTAGAGGAGGCACTGGAGAACCTTACTGATGGACATGTTACTGATGAGGAGGTGCTGAGGAGATCCTGCTGCACCTACAACAGCATGGAGTCCTTCAGAGGAAGTGCAGAGTCGGTGAGAAACTGATGATTCATCTTCTTAACACCTTCTCTGATTGGGCTTGTGTTAACATTTTCAAAACATTTGAAGTTCTAGCTGTTACAGTTGGTGTCATTTGCCATAAAATTTCGTTTTTTTTAATCTCACTAACTTTTATTCTGAATATTTATGAATCACTAAATTATGAAGCTTCACAGAAAACAGAAAAGTTGTAGATGCTTCTCTAAAGTCCGCGTCACTTTGACTCAGTGTTACTCATTTTAAAATAATAACTATTATGTGGCTCAGAATCATGTAAAGGTGACAGACAGGTCAACACTGAGTACTGGGATTAGTACTGGGATTATTAATGTGATTAATGATATTTCAGTTCACACTGTAAATAAGATCTGACATCCAACCTGAGCCAGATATTTCCAGATGTACGACTCCATTTAAAACTGTTTAGCATGTGAGAATGCAGGCACTCTGACTCCACACACACACACACACACACACACACACACACACACACACACACACACACACACAGATATGTGTATTTAGAGGCTGTACACTGAGCTTCAGATGCTTTTCCTCTCCAGCTTATCGACAGCGATGAGGAGAACGATGATAACGCAGATACTGATGAAGAAGTTTCCAATGGAAGAGTCAATCTGCTGAATGGCAGCAATCCTCCATACTTCCACAGTTACCTTTATATGAAGAGTGAGTACACACACACACACACACACACACACACACACACACACACACACAATGAATAGTCAGTATTCATTAAGTATAGTAAGACAATTAGTTAATGAGTGTTTAACACATGAGAACATTAGTACACCAGTCAGACCAGTCTCACATTACAGCTCAGAGGGAGTGTGTGTGTGTGGGTGTGTGTGTGTGTGTGTGTGACTGAAACAGTGACTGAATCAAACCTTAAGATGAGGACCAGGACTGGAGTAGAGGCTGGAACTGGCATTTAATCCAAGCCTGAAACCTGAACTGGGATTTTATTAAGGTCTAAAACATGGACTGGGACTGGAACCAACCAGACCTGTGACATAAACAGGGCCTAAATCAGAGACTGGCATCGGAACAGGTCCTGAAACCGTATTGGGAACCGGAACAGGGTTTAAAACAGATTGGAACAGAGGCTGGAACTAGGAAAGGAACTGGGACAGGAACCTAATCAGGAACTGACATCAACTGTACCTGTAAACCTGGAGCAGACTAATCTCTCCCTCTCTCTCCCCCTCCCCCCCCCTCCCCCCCCCCCCCCCCCCCTCCCCCCCCCCCCCCCTCTCTCTCTCTCTCTCTCTCTCTCCCTCTCCCTCTCTCTCTCTCTCTCTCTCTCTCTCTCTCTCTCTCTCAGGTGGGTTGATGATCCCGTGGCGTAGGCGTTGGTGTGTGTTAAAGGACGAGACGTTCATGTGGTTCCGCTCGAAGCAGAACTCGGTGAAGAGCGGCTGGCTCTATAAGAAGGGCGGAGGCTCGAGCACGCTGTCAAGGCGGAACTGGAAAATGCGCTGGTTTGTCCTGCGTGAGAATAAACTGATGTACTTCGATAATGACAGCGAGGAGAAACTGAAAGGAACCATCGACATCCGCACGGCCAGGTGAGACTCTCAGGTTTATACACACTGATTACAGCAGGTAGTGAGTGTGTGTGTGTGTGTGTGTGTGTGTGTGTGTGAGATAGAGAGTGAGTGTGTGTGTGTGTGTGTGTGTGAGATAGAGAGAGAGAGTGTGTGTGTGTGTGTGTGT
>CM042535.1:148898-173898 GCA_023630585.1 Cranoglanis bouderius
GCTTACTATAATCCTAATTACTCTCAGATATAAAGGAGTACTTTTAAAGGTGGATACGTGTCAGTGGAATGGCTTTTACACCAATAATACATGGAAAGGTGAAGTTACACATTTAAAACTCTTTAAAACACATAACTGGACCATTATAAGTGATGTTATATTGTAAGTGCTTTATATTATATTTACACTCTCAGAAAAACGGGAACTAAACTGTACTTTTCCGTGTTGTTGGGGTGGAACCCTCAAGCATACACCTTTAGTACCCTTAGTGTGTTAAACTTTAGTGTCTTTTCATTCGTGAATTTCCCCTACAGGAGATCGGTAAAGATCCATCTTATCTTATCTTATTCATAGCTTTAACAATAAACAACAGGCACCTTTCTAAGTAAAGGTGCTAAAGGGTTCCTCTCTGTGATGTCCTCTCTGTGATGTCCTCATTGTGATTTCCTCATTGTGATTTCCTCTCTGTGATGTCCTCTCTGTGATGTCCTCTCTGTGATGTCCTCATTGTGATGTCCTCTCTGTGATGTCCTCATTGTGATGTCCTCTCTGTGATGTCCTCTCTGTGATGTCCTCTCTGTGATGTCCTCATTGTGATGTCCTCTCTGTGATGTCCTCATTGTGGTCCTCTCTGTGATGTCCTCTCTCTGATGTCCTCTCTCTGATGTCCTCTCTGTTGTCTCAGGCCGAACTCGTTCGTGATCATCACAGCCAATCGAGTGATCCACTGTAATGCAGACCTGCCTGAGGAGATGCACCACTGGATCGGACTGTTACACAAACCCAGAGGAGAGGCACGCAGTGATGGGCAGGACTTCATCGTCAGAGGTGAGACAAAACTAAAGCAGGCAAGACAGGACTAAAGCAGGCAAGACAGGACTAAAGCAGGCGAGACAGGACTAAAGCAGGTTTGACAGGACTAAAGCAGGTTTGACAGGACTAATGCAGGTTAGACTGGACTAGAGCAGGCGAGACAGGACTAAAGCAGGCGAGACAGGACTAGAGCAGGCGAGACAGGACTAGAGCAGGTTAGACAGGACTAAAGCAGGCGAGACAGGACTAAGGCAGGCGAGACAGGACTAAGGCAGGCGAGACAGGACTAAGGCAGGCGAGACAGGACTAAGGCAGGTTAGACAGGACTAAAGTAGGAGAGACAGGACTAAGGCAGGAGAGACAGGACTAAGGCAGGCGAGACAGGACTAAGGCAGGCGAGACAGGACTAAGGCAGGTTAGACAGGACTAAGGCAGGCGAGACAGGACTAAAGCAGGCGAGACAGGACTAAGGCAGGCGAGACAGGACTAAGGCAGGCGAGACAGGACTAAGGCAGGTTAGACAGGACTAAGGCAGGTTAGACAGGACTAAAGCAGGCGAGACAGGACTAAGGCAGGCGAGACAGGACTAAAGCAGGCGAGACAGGACTAAGGCAGGTTAGACAGGACTAAAGCAGGAGAGACAGGACTAAAGCAGGCGAGACAGGACTAAGGCAGGCGAGACAGGACTAAGGCAGGCGAGACAGGACTAAGGCAGGCGAGACAGGACTAAGGCAGGCGAGACAGGACTAAGGCAGGCGAGACAGGACTAAGGCAGGCGAGACAGGACTAAAGCAGTTATGATTTGACTTCTAAGCATTGTGAGAGTTGTGTTTATTGTGAATGACACAATTACAAGGCAGGTCTCCCTGACCTGTCTGTCTGACCTGTCTGTCTGACCTGCCTGTCTCTCTCAGGCTGGCTGCATAAGGAGATGAGGTCGAGTATGAAGAGCTCGTCTCTGAAGCTGAAGAAGCGTTGGTTTGTTCTGACAGCGAACTCTCTGGATTATTATAAATCATCTGAGCGCAGCTCGTCTCGTCTCGGCACTCTGGTGCTCAACAGCCTGTGTTCAGTGGTACAGCCTGACGACCGAGTCTTCAAAGAGACTGGTATAATGAGAAAATGTTTTTAAATATAATTCAATATAAATAATCAATTATTTCATTAATTTAACTTGTACGTTTAAACCTACAACATGCTCCCTGTGTCAAAACCAAACAATATTCATTATTATTATTTTACCTAACTTATTTTTATTTAACTAACGGTTATGTCTTGATTAGCATTATCTTCTTCTTGCTCCATTTTGTCACAATTTAAACATTTCCACACTGTAGCTTGTAATTATTGGGCAAAGTGACCTGCTCCCTCCACAGTGCACTAACCAGGACTTGAGCCATTGGACAAATCTACTTCCACTAATGTAAGATAAGGATTAGTACTAAAATCCAAAACGAACCACTACTCACTTCAGAGTGCACTACATACATGTAGGGGCTAGTGACCTAAATAAGTCCTAAATAATACCCAACCCACTATAAAGTGCACTACAGGACATGAGCTAGTGGCACAAAAGGTAGAAGGGGTTACTGGTCAAGTCTGAGACAATTTTCTTAACCACTACAAAATGTGAAGTCCAGAATGAGGCTGTACTCAATAATTTATAAATATTTTAAAATGTCAGAGTAGGACACAGAGTTTTAAGAATTCCTTCATCAGCTGAAACAGTAGACATGTAGAGTTTTGATAGAATTCCTGAATATTCCATGTGCAGGTTACTGGAATGTCGTGGTGCACGGCCGGAAGCACTCGTACCGGCTTTACACCAAACTCCTGAATGAGGCCATGAGATGGGCTTCGGCTATTCAGAGCGCCATCGATAACAAAGCTCCCATCGAGACGCCCACACAGCAGCTCATCCGAGAGATCAAGGTACACTCGCTCTGAGTGCACTACATCACCCCATAACACACCGTCCCCTTCCCTCTGTCTTACACACACACACTCCCCCTACACACACTGCCACCAGGGGGAGCTCTGAGTGCACTACATCACCCCATAACACACCGTCCCCTTCCCTCTGTCTTACACACACACACTCCCCCTACACACACTGCCACCAGGGGGAGCTCTGAGTGCACTACATCACCCCATAACACACCGTCCCCTTCCCTCTGTCTTACACACACTCCCCCTACACACACTGCCACCAGGGGGAGCTCTGAGTGCACTACATCGCCCCATAATACACCGTCCCCTTCCCTCTGTCTTACACACACACACTCCCCCTACACACACTGCCATCAGGGGGAGCTCTGAGTGCACTACATCACCCTGTAACACACCGTCCCCTTCCCTCTGTCTTACACACACACTCCCCCTACACACACTGCCATCAGGGGGAGCTCTGAGTGCACTACATCACCCCATAACACACCGTCCCCTTCCCTCTGTCTTACACACACACACTCCCCCTACACACACTGCCATCAGGGGGAGCTCTGAGTGCACTACGTCACCCCATAACACACCGTCCCCTTCCCCTATCTTACACACACACACTCCCCCTACACACACTGCCACCAGGGGGAGCTCTGAGTGCACTACATCACCCCATAACACACCGTCCCCTTCCCTCTGTCTTACACACACTCCCCCTACACACACTGCCACCAGGGGGAGCTCTGAGTGCACTACATCACCCCATAATACACCGTCCCCTTCCCTCTGTCTTACACACACACTCCCCCTACACACACTGCCATCAGGGGGAGCTCTGAGTGCACTACATCACCCTGTAACACACCGTCCCCTTCCCCTGTCTTACACACACACTCCCCCTACACACACTGCCACCAGGGGGAGCTCTGAGTGCACTACATCACCCCGTAACACACCGTCCCCTTCCCCTGTCTTACACACACACACTCCCCCTACACACACTGCCACCAGGGGGAGCTCTGAGTGCACTACATCACCCCGTAACACACCGTCCCCTTCCCCTGTCTTACACACACACACTCCCCCTACACACACTGCCACCAGGGGGAGCTCTGAGTGCACTACATCACCCCGTAACACACCGTCCCCTTCCCCTGTCTTACACACACACACTCCCCCTACACACACTGCCACCAGGGGGAGCTCTGAGTGCACTACATCACCCCATGATACACCGTCCCATTCCCTCTGTCTTACACACACACACACACTCCCCCTACACACACTGCCGCCAGGGGGAGCTCTGAGTGCACTACATCACCCTGTACCACACCGTCCCCTTCCCTCTGTCTTACACACACACTCCCCCTACACACACTGCCATCAGGGGGAGCTCTGAGTGCACTACATCACCCTGTAACACACCGTCCCCTTCCCCTGTCTTACACACACACACTCCCCCTACACACACTGCCACCAGGGGGAGCTCTGAGTGCACTACATCACCCCGTAACACACCGTCCCCTTCCCCTGTCTTACACACACACACTCCCCCTACACACACTGCCACCAGGGGGAGCTCTGAGTGCACTACATCACCCCGTAACACACCGTCGCCTTCCCCTGTCTTACACACACACACTCCCCCTACACAGACTGCCACCAGGGGGAGCTCTGAGTGCACTACATCACCCCGTAACACACCCTCCCCTTCCCCTGTCTTACACACACACACTCCCCCTACACACACTGCCACCAGGGGGAGCTCTGAGTGCACTACATCACCCCATGATACACCGTCCCATTCCCTCTGTCTTACACACACACACACACTCCCCCTACACACACTGCCACCAGGGGGAGCTCTGAGTGCACTACATCACCCTGTAACACACCGTCCCCTTCCCTCTGTCTTACACACACACTCCCCCTACACACACTGCCATCAGGGGGAGCTCTGAGTGCACTACATCACCCCATAACACACCGTCCCCTTCCCTCTGTCTTACACACACACACTCCCCCTACACACACTGCCATCAGGGGGAGCTCTGAGTGCACTACGTCACCCCATAACACACCGTCCCCTTCCCCTATCTTACACACACACACTCCCCCTACACACACTGCCACCAGGGGGAGCTCTGAGTGCACTACATCACCCCATAACACACCGTCCCCTTCCCTCTGTCTTACACACACTCCCCCTACACACACTGCCACCAGGGGGAGCTCTGAGTGCACTACATCACCCCATAATACACCGTCCCCTTCCCTCTGTCTTACACACACACTCCCCCTACACACACTGCCATCAGGGGGAGCTCTGAGTGCACTACATCACCCTGTAACACACCGTCCCCTTCCCCTGTCTTACACACACACACTCCCCCTACACACACTGCCACCAGGGGGAGCTCTGAGTGCACTACATCACCCCGTAACACACCGTCCCCTTCCCCTGTCTTACACACACACTCCCCCTACACACACTGCCACCAGGGGGAGCTCTGAGTGCACTACATCACCCCGTAACACACCGTCCCCTTCCCCTGTCTTACACACACACACACTCCCCCTACACACACTGCCACCAGGGGGAGCTCTGAGGGCACTACATCACCCCGTAACACACCGTCCCCTTCCCCTGTCTTACACACACACACTCCCCCTACACACACTGCCACCAGGGGGAGCTCTGAGTGCACTACATCACCCCATGATACACCGTCCCATTCCCTCTGTCTTACACACACACACTCCCCCTACACACACTGCCACCAGGGGGAGCTCTGAGTGCACTACATCACCCCGTAACACACCGTCCCCGTCCCCTGTCTTACACACACACACTCCCCCTACACACACTGCCACCAGGGGGAGCTCTGAGTGCACTACATCACCCCATGATACACCGTCCCATTCCCTCTGTCTTACACACACACTCCCCCTACACACACTGCCACCAGGGGGAGCTCTGAGTGCACTACATCACCCCATAACACACCGTCCCCTTCCCCTGTCTTACACACACACACACACTCCCCCTACACACACTGCCACCAGGGGGAGCTCTGAGTGCACTACATCACCCCGTAACACACCGTCCCCTTCCCCTGTCTTACACACACACACTCCCCCTACACACACTGCCACCAGGGGGAGATCTGGGCTTCATGGGGTGATGTTTCCTCAGGATTGTTCATACTGAAATAAGAAAAGATAAAGTGTATGTTTGTGACTCTGTCCTTTTCAGTCAGTGGAGCCACGCCCACTTTCTCTCAGGAGTTAACGCTCCAGGGTGGAATGAGGTATAGCGCTGTGTGTCATCTGCGTGGAACTCTGTTTGCTTTTCTGCAGTGTTTGCTTTTTCATCTTGTGCTGATGTGACCATGTTGATGTTCTTCATGATGATAGTGTCTGAGCAAAGCAAAGCCACACAATTACAGAAGTCCTGAAAACACGTAGGTCAGAAGTCCTGAAAACACCCATCAGTTTTCAGACCTCAGACAAACTGCTGCTGTAAGCACAGAGTCACACTGAAATTTAAACACACATGGAATATCATTCGAGGACAATATTAAATATAGAATTATGACACTATTCAGTAATTAATTGTATCGTCCCACGAAAAGGTGTTTTTTTTTTTAACGTATAGATTTAATGATTTAACGTAACACTTTAAGACACGTTAATGAGACACAATGCTTATCTCGAGAAGTGAATAATTCTGTGGATAAAATTATGAATGAATTATCCTTCAAACCGTGGGGAGCGCATCTCATTAACACACACACACAGGCTCACGTTAACCCAGCCTCAGTTTACATTAAATGTTTGTGTGCAGCTGCTTTTGTTTAGTTCCTGTTTGTTTATCATGTCGTGTCACACGCTGTCAAGTCAAAGCTTTCAGAAAATTCCAAGCTGCTAATTACAGGTTTCATGAAGACGTGAATGCTAGTTGTCGTGAACACACTGTTATTAGATGACTGGCTGTGTCTCATTCTCTACTGTCCTTTCAGTCTGGACAAACAGCAGTGTGCTAGTCTTTCATTTATACAGCTGTTTATTTGTTTGTTTGTTTGTTTGTTGATCTGTGTGGTATAAACTCACTGTCATAGCTTCCTCAATATCACCTGTAAGTTTCTTTACTTCTGTATCTGTGTCTCAAACTCTATAGCATTTGGGATGGAGCCTTAATTCCACAGGTTATGATGTCATTGTATTTGTGAAATGTGATTGGTTAAATGTGTGTTTCAGGAGAACAGTATGAATGTGGAGGCGGTGGAGCAGATGTACTGGAGAAACCCGATACTGCGATACACACAGCATCCCTTACACTCTCCACTACTGCCTCTGCCCTACGGAGACAGCCGTGAGTCACACACGCACGCACACACACACACACACACACACACACACACACACACACACACACACACATATCCTTTATACATTCTCATAGATGGATTGATGTTTTAGTGATATTTTAGTGTGCTTTACACTTGTAGCATTTGTTAAGGCAGCATTTGATATCATTAAAATTCCATTTGGAACACAGCCAGTCAGGTGTTCAGAGATGGATGCAGGTGCTAAAGACGTTCTAAAAATGGGTTACAAATTTCTCTCTCTCTCTGTCTGTCTCTCTCTCTCTGTCTGTCTCTCTCTTTGTCTGTCTCTAGTCCATAAGGAGAAAGGTTACTCTAGTCTCCAGGATGAAGCGGTGAAGATCTTTAACTCTCTGCAGGAGATGGAGGTCGTGGCTGACCCCATCCCCATCATCCAGGGAATCCTGCAGACCTGTCATGACCTGCGGCCAATCAGAGATGAAGTCTACTGCCAGCTCATCAAACAAACCAATCACGTGCCTCAGCCACACAGCTCTGCAAGCCACGCCCACTGGCACCTGCTCACTTGCATGAGCTGCACCTTCCTTCCGAGCCGAGGCATCCTGAGATACCTGAAATTCCACCTGAAGAGGTGATTACTCAGTCTACACACAGACGTACACTCAGGGTGAAGTCCAGGTCATGAGCACCAGTGCTGATGTTGAGGCTGGGCGGATTATGGTGCTGATGTTGAGGCTGGGCGGATTATGGTGCTGATGTTGAGGCTGGGCGGATTATGGTGCTGATGTTGAGGCTGGGCGGATTATGGTGCTGATGTTGAGGCTGGGCGGATTATGGTGCTGATGTTGAGGCTGGGCGGATTATGGTGCTGATGTTGAGGCTGGGCGGATTATGGTGCTGATGTTGAGGCTGGGCGGATTATGGTGCTGATGTTGAGGCTGGGTGGATTATGGTGCTGATGTTGAGGCTGGGTGGATGGGAGTCTGGGCTGCAGGAGAAACAATTTCAGTTGAATTTAGGGTTTAGGGTTGCTCCTAAATGATTATTCCCAGAAGGGTCTGTACATGATGTTGGTGATCTTGGTCTGCCTGGTGAAAGTCATGAGGTAAAGATCAGTATGTCCTGATGGTGGGTTGAAAGCTCCAAACGTTTATTTACCCATAGCAGAATCGAGAGAGCCTTAACTTTATTCAGAGCCTTACCTTTATTAGGTTTGGGCAAGCTGCTTCATGTTCTCTGGAGTCACCAGGTCATCAGGAGCTTGGTTGTCCAAGTTGTGGTCCAAATTGAACCTGGTGAGGAATGCTTACACGTCACACCCTGGTTCTTGCCTCCACCTTTAACAGACGGTGGAGATGTCAGGTGCTCAGCAGCGTGTTTTGGGTGAGGTCTCCTCCTCTTCAGACCCATTGTGTCCAGGAAACACAGGAGGACATGCTGTAGTCTTCACAGTAGCTGATTTGTTCAGTTTATTTTTATCTCCTTCTTTTCCCAGCATGCAGTTCTGTTGTCCGGCCCAGTGAGCAGTGAGACATGGAGTTTATTGGAGTGAAACACACAAAAACAAGATTATGACCATGAAACAATAGAAGTGAAGTAGATACACATGGCAAGAACATGAACACAACGTGGATGAAGCAACATTCAACAACAACAAAAACTAGACAAAGACACAAAGAATCCAGAACTGGAATAGTGGCACTAATGAGGTGAAACAGGTGCAGGTGATCAGTGAGGCAGTGACTTGATCATGTGATGTGCTGGGGCTGATGGGTAGTGTAGTTCTGTACCGTATTCGGCGTTGCTATGACAGAGGCGTGTGACACACACACTGCATTACTGTACAGTTAGTGTAAATATAATGCTGTAAACATTCCATTCATTTCAGGATCAGAGAAAGGTTTCCCAGCATGGAGCTGGAGCGGTACGCTGTCTTCATTACTGACTCACTGAAGAAGACGAAGATGCGCGAGTGTGTACCATCGCAGGAGGAGATCATCGCTCTGAGGAACAGACAGGAAATGACATATACCGTTTACTGTCACGGGGGCGGAGCCTGTAAAATCTCCATTAACTCACACACTACTGCAGGAGAGGTGAGAACAAATACACACCGAATACAGATTTGAATCAGTAATGAGTACGCAATGTAAACATTTTGTGTAATTGTGTGTGTGTGTGTGTGTGTGTGTGTGTGTGTGTGTGTGTGTGTGTGTGTGTATAGGTGGTGGAGAAGCTGATCAGGGGCTTGGCCATGGAGGACAGCAGGAACATGTTTGCTCTGTTTGAGCACAGTGGGAGTGTGTATCGCGCTGTCGAGAGCCGAGTCATCGTTGCTGATGTTCTGGCCAAGTTTGAGCGGTAAACACACACACACAAGCACACAAACACACACACACACTCACACACGCACTACATACAATTAGACACCTACATTATATTACAATCTGATGAGTTCATGTGATGGATGATGTTATGTTAAACAGTTCATTCTGAATTGTGTGTGTGTGTGTGTATGTATGGTTTGTGTGTGTGTGTGTGTGTGTGTGTGTGTGTGTGTGTGTGTGTGTGTTGTCCAGCTTGGCGTCGTCAGAACCCAAGTCCCAGTGGAAGCTGTACTTTAAGCTCTACTGTTTCCTGGATGTAGAGAGCACGCCTAAAGAGGGAGTCGAGTTTGTCTTCATGTTTGAGCAGGTCAGTGATTCTGCATTAGCACAGTGATAACTCCATGTTTACTACTCACGTTTACTACTCACGTTTACTACTCACGTTTTACAACTCCATGTTTTACAACTCCACGTTTACAGCTCCACGTTTACAGCTCCACGTTTTACTACTCCACGTTTACAACTTCACATTTACAACTCCACATTTTACTACTCCACATTTTACTACTCCACGTTTTACAACTCCACGTTTACAACTCCACGTTTTACGACTCCACGTTTTACGACTCCACGTTTTACGACTCCACATTCTACTACTCTGCATTTATGACTCCCCCTTTATGAATCCAGTATTCATGACTCTGTGTTCAAAAGTGCACATTTATAACTTCACTTTTATGACTCCATCTTTGCACGTTTATGACTCATGTTTAGGACTCGCGTTTATGACTCATGTTTACGACTCGCGTTTATGACTCATGTTTACGATTCCATGTTTATGACTCCATGTTCCATGTTTATGACTCATGTTTACGGTTCTGTATTTACAACTTCCATGTTTATGACTCCATGTTTATGATTTGGAATGTAAGTGTCTCGTGTTGCTCCTCCTCAGGCTCACGAGTCGTTAATCAGCGGTCATTTCCCAGCTCATGAGGACACACTGAGGCATCTGGCTGCTCTTCGTCTGCAGTATCTGCACGGAGACGCGACGGCAGTGAGCTGGAGCCTGGAGAGCGTTTACCCTCTGAAACACATCCACAAACGCATCCTTCACTTCACCCGAGGACGAGGAGGAGCAGGAGGAACACTGGAGAAGCGCCGTAGCAGCTTTCTGGAGGGCCTGAAAGCAGGAGGGTCACTGAGGAAGCAGCGCAATGTTCATGATGAACAGACGATGATGGACATGTGGGTGAAGGAGGAGACGGAGGGGACGAGAGCGAGTATCAGGGAAAAATGGAGCCGGCTGAAGGGACTGGATCAGCAGCAGGCCATGATCAAGTACATGGACATCGTCACACAGTGGAATGGGTACGGATCGGCTCTGTTCGATGTCGAGGTGAGCTACATCATCATCTTTAACCTAGCGTGTTAGAATTAGTGGTTTGCTAAGACACTAGAAAACAAGCTGACTAGAAAATCTGGAAACTATCATGTTAGGAAAGTAAAAAACAATTGGAGTTATTCAACATCTATATAACTCTGTGCTAACTCTGTATGTGTGTGTGTGTGTGTGTGTGTGTGTGTGTGTGTGTGCAGTCAAAGTGTGGTGGTTTTCCCTGTGAGCTGTGGTTAGGTGTGAGTGCTGAGAGTGTGTCGGTGTATAAGAGAGGAGAAGCGAGGCCGCTGGAGACGTTTCCATATGAACACATTGTGTTTTTCGGAGCGCCGCTGACGAGCACGTATAAAATCAGCGTGGACGGACGGGACCTGCTGTTCGAAACGCCACAGGTAATACACACAATACACATCTTTAACACTCACTGAACTCATGCGTTTCACATGTTTAACATGTTTTAACACACTAAACACACCATACACACACTTATACAGTGCTGTGATAAAGTATTTGCCCCCATTCTGATTTCTTCTGTTTTTGTGTGTATCTCAGACTAAATTGTTTCAGAAATTAAAACAAAATCTAAAATAAAACAAAGGCAGCCTGAGTAAACACAAAAATACAGTTTTTAAATGATAATGTTATTTATTGAATAAAAAAAGTTACCCAATACCAACTGAGCCTGTGTGAAAATGTATTTTCCCCCATAGTTACTAATTCCCCAAATCTATGAACCTGCATTCATAATGGGGTTCAGCTGGACTGATTACTGCAAACCCTGTTCAATCAAATCAACACTTAAATACAACTTTTTCAACAGCATGGAGTTGGTTAAAAGCTCTTAGCCAGTAACACACTATGCCAAAGATTAAAGAAATTCCAGAAATGATGAAGAAGAAGGTGATTGAAATACATCAGTCTGGGAAGGGTTACAAAGCTATTTCAAAGGCTCTGGGACTCCAAAGAACCACAGTGAGAGCCGTTATCTCCAAATGGAAAAACTCAGCACAGTAGTGAACCTTCCCAGAAGCCGACCTTCCAAAATTCCTCCAAGAGCACAGCAACGACTCATCCAGCAAGTCACAAAAGAGCCAAGGACAACATCAAAGGACCTACAGACCTCTCTTGCATCAATAAAGGTCACTGTTCATGATTCCACTATCAGAAAGACACTAGGCAAAAATTATCTCTCTGGATAAGAGAGTCAGCCAAATGCCGTAAATGTAAGAACATTAAGGCTCATCTGAATTTTGCCAAAACACACCTTGATGATCCTCAGACCTTTTGGGAGAATGTTCTGTGGATTGATGAGTCGAAAGTGGAACTGTTTGGAAGACAGGGGTCTCGTTACATCTGGTGTAAACCAAACACCGAATTCCACAAAAAGAACATCATACCTACGGTCAAGCATGGTGGAGGCAGTGTGATGGTGTGGGGATGCTTTGCTGCTTCAGGGCAACTTGCAGTAATTGAGGGAAACATGAATTCTGCTCTCTACCAGAAAATCCTAAAGGAGAATGTCTGGTCTTCAGTCTGTAAGTTGAAACTCAAGCGCAACTGAATTATGCAGCAAGACAACGATCCAAAGCACAGGAGTAAGTCCGAGTCCTAGAAGTAAGTGAAAGACTGATATCAAGATATCGGAAGTGTTTGGTTGCAGTTGTTGCTGCTAAAGGTGGCACAACCAGATTTTAAGTTTAAGGGGGCAATTAGTTTTTCACATGGGTGATAGGTGTTGGATAATTTTTTTTGCTTCAGTAAAATAAATAAATAAATAAATCTGTATTGTGTGTTTACTCAGGCTGCCTTTGTTTATGTTGTATTTCATTTGAAGATCTAAAACTATTTAGTATGAGACACAAAAACAGAAGAAACCAGAAAATACTTTTTCCCATCACTGTACACCATCTTAACACAAACTTAACACACTTTATAAACAATTTACACACTTTACACTCTTAATACAAACATTACACTTTACACACGCTTAACACACACTTTACATGCACTTAACACACTTTACTCATGTTTAACACATATTTTACACACTGATTGTTGTTTGTTTGTTTGTTTGTGCCTCTCTGCTCTCAGGTTGGTGAGATCACTAAGATCATGAAGGCTTACATCAACATGATCGTGAAGAAGCGCTGCAGTGTTCGCTCCGCCTCCAGTTATGGGCGGGGCTGGGTCAGGTGACCTCCACTGGCCAATCACAGCCACAGGAAGTCCCAGTGAGAAAAAGCAGGAAGACCTCACACTGTGGGAGACATGTTAGATTAGATTACATTAAATTAGACATGTGATAAACTAGACTGGAACACAGCCTGAGGTGATCATTAATGAAACACTGATGCCTTACTGTCCTGCTGTTTCTCAACACTAATGCTAATGCTAACTTTATTCAGTAGAGTGTATGAACTGTTTATTTATTATTATTATTATTATTATTATTATTATTATTACTGTGTCAATAATGAAAGTAGCATCAATGCTAATCATCACTGTAGCAGATAAACCCGGTCATTAATCCACTCAGCTGCTGGCGGCTGCGCTAAAACACACACAATTAGCATGTAGCGTTCATGTTAAATCACTTTTTCTTCTTTGTAACTGGACTTACAAACTTATGTTAATAAATTATTGTGTTGTAAAACTGGTGCGTGTTCAAAAGACCGTGAGGTTTAGATCTGTTACAAAAACAATAAAGTCACACTTTACCTCAGAAACTAGCTAGTTAATGATTAGCATCATTGCTACATCATTATGTTTATTTAATAAGTAATGTACTGTCATTTATGTGACTGTACAATTAGCATAGCTTATTACTCAACTAGGTACACAACACCACTCCAGGTTAGCATAGCTCATATGTCATTGCTAATCACTTAGCTAGCCAGCTAAAACTCAACATTTCCCTGTTAGCATATTTTTATATTGACACTAATATTTATTTGTTGTTGTTGTTTTTTTTGTTTATAAACAATAGCTACATTGTGATGTTCATTATTTGTTAGCATTGTGCATATATTTTATTGTTAATCACACAAATAGAAAACATCTGTATTTTCTGTTATATAAATTTTTACATAAATATTTATTGATTTATTTATTCAGTGTCAGTCGGCAGAAACAGCAACAGTTAAAGTGAATAATTTTATTAAAAATAAAGACTGGTAAACACAAACAAATCCAAATCCCAATCAATGGCAAACTCAGGGAGCGTGCAGAGGATCAGGTGATGTACAAACAGGACGAGGCTCAGATCAGACAGAAAACAAACTAGGTTCAAGATTAACAAACATGAACCAAAGGCTTGGTAAGTCTGATACCTGAACAGATCTGAACTGAATACATCACAGAGAGTCTGTTGGAGCGGTTTATGTAGTGTGGTGGTGACTGAGTCCTGGTGTGTGTGCAGTCAGTAACCTGGTGAACCTGAGCATGTGAACTGGGGGGTAGGTTAGGGTTAGGGGGTTAGGGGTAGGGGTTAGGGGGTTAGAGTTAGGGTTTAGGGTTAGGGGTTAGGGGGTTAAGGGGTTAGGGTTAGTCCATGGCAGCCATGTTTGTAGTCCGAGTTGAATAATCAGAGCACACCTTACAGGAGAAGCATGTGAAAGTAAATATTTGGCTTATTTAGGTGTGAACTTGCAAACGCACTTTGTCTCACGTGTGTCTGCTTCATTTTAATATTTTTACCGGACATTGTGTCCGACAGTTTTTGATTTTATCGGACATTTTTAATTTTAACTGTATTTATCAGCTAAAGGAAATTCTGATAACCCGAGGGGGTGATGTGGCCACGCGGCGACGTGGAGGCCTGAGCCACTGATATTCAGTTATTATAGAGAGAGAGAGAGAGAGAGAGAGAGAGGGTGTGATTGCAGTAATGAGACTGAAAACCCAGTGAACAAGTACCAATATTTATTTATTTATTCATTCTTTATATAATCAGCATGAAACTCTCTCTCTCTCTCTCTCTCTCTCTCTCTCTCTAATAACTGAATACGGCTTAGGCCTCGGTTATTAGCTGTAAAATGGCGGTTTGGATTTATCAGCGGAGGCTTGAGATGGGATGCGTAATAAATTAGTTCCACACACAGGAGCGTTTTGAGGACAAAAACCTGACAAATGTCTTGAAATAAAACATCTGAACATGTCTTGAGGTGTGGAAAGTGTGGTATAAGAGGAATAAATGACTCCGGTCCGTTGAATTATTATAAAATAACACAGAGCCGAGGTGTAACGGCCTCTGCCTCGCCTCACATCACCACCTCGGGGTCTGCGTTATTTTATAATAATTCAACGGACCGGAGTCATTTATTCCTTAATTATATATATATATATATCACCTACATCTTTATCATCTCCATGTTTCCCTTAGGTCTCATTATCCACCTCCATGGCATTAATTTCCATTGCTACGCTGACGACACTCAGCTCTATATTAGCTCACATCATTCTGCTCCTTTCCCCACAAACTCCTTATCTGAATGTATCAAGGACATTAATTCCTGGATGACCAGCAATTATTCTCAAACTTAATACTGAAAGAACTGATGTGTTAGTAGTAGCATCTCCACATGTTCATCTCGTCTTCCTGACCAGTTAATTGATATTAATGGTGTCCTGGTCAGACCCTCCTCTGCAACCTTGGTATTGTCTTTCACACACTCTTTTAACTCACACATCTCCTCTCTCACAAAAACAGCTTTCTATCATCTTCACAATATCACTAGACTCCGCCCCATTCTTAACACCAAAGATGCTGAAACCCTTGTCCCTGCCTTCATCGGTTCTCGGCTTGATTATTATAAAGCTCTCTTTTCTGGCCTTCACACTAAAACAATCAATAAATTGCAATACATCCAGAATTCAGCAGCCAGGGTTCTCTCTCATTCTAAGAGATCATCACACATCACTCCTGTCCTGTGCAGGTTACACTGGTTACCTGTCTCATATCACATCCAATATAAAGTTCTCCTTATCACTTTCAAAGCCCTACATGGTCTTGCCCCCTCATACACTGCTGATCTTATCCGTCTGTACACTCCATCACGCTCTCTCAGGTCATCTGATACTGGCCTGTTATTCACACCGCGTTACAAGCTGTCCTCACTCAGTGGTAGGGCTTTCTGCACAGTAGCCCCTACACTGTGGACCTCCATCCCACAATCCCTCCCTAATCTTACCTCTGTACAAGAGTTTAAAGATCAACTCAAAACTTCTCTTTGCCCAGTGTTTCTGTAACTCTCAATGTTTCTGTGACTCTTAAACTGCGCTGTCATGTTGTGTTGAGTTTTTTTGTTGTTATTTGTGTTGTTATTTCTAATTGTAAAGTGACCTTGAGTTTGTAGAGAGGTGCTATAAAAATAAACATTATTATTATTATTATTATTATTATTATTACTATTATTATTATTATATACAGTACTGTGCAGAAGTTTTAGGCACCATTTTTTAGTACAAACTTTCTTGTATATATGATTTATTTTATGACGTCTACATTATCAAGTCAGTACAAAAAACATTTTCAATTCCCAAACATTAGTTTTCTAGCACAAAATTAAATATTACAGAAAAATGTTTAATTTCATTATTTTGAAGGTATCTTTGCTCTACAGCATTTCTCTGCACGTGTCTAAAACTTTTACACAGTACTGTACTGTACACCGATCAGCCATAACATTAAAACCACTGCCAGCTGAAGTGGATTGTGAGGACGGCTGAAGTGATCATTGAGGTCTCTCTACCCACCATCGACACCTCCTTCAACAACCTCTGCATCCGCAAAGCCACCAGTATTGTGGGCGACCTTCTCACCCCTCTCATGGACTCTTCACCCTCCTGACATCTGGCAGAAGGTACAGGAGCATCCGTGCCACCACCAGCAGACTCCGCGACAGTGTCTTCCCTGAGGCAGTCAGATAACTCAACACCCTGCTGCCTCCCAGCACTCACCTGGGCCAGTTAAACACCTAACCCAGTACTACTGCACACCTGCACTTTACACAGCTGCATCGGTCACTTTATACTATGGAACCCATTTTGCTGCCAGTATTGCTGCTATACTTACTGCTGCTACACCACACAATAGCTTATAGTTTACTGTCCATGTTCTGTGTATTTACTGTTTTGTTCTGTGTATTTATTGTTTTGTTCTGTGTATTTATTGTCCTGCACTCATCTCACACTGTTGTGTATCTGCACTGTATGTAGTCTTGTGTACTGTTCTGTGTTGCACCATGGTCCTGAAGAAACGTCATTTTGTTCCAATGTATATGAGCTATGTAGAAGAATGACAATAAAAACCCACTTGAACTTGAATAACCCTGATGATCTTGTTACAGTGGCACCTGTCAGGGGGTGAGATATATCAGGCAGCAAGTGAACAGTCAGGTCTCAAAGTGTTAGAAGCTGGAAAAATGGGCAAGTGTTAGGATCTGAGCGACTTTGACAAGGGCCAAATTGTGATGACTAGAGGACTGGGTCAGAGCATCTCCAGAACAGCAGGTCTTGTGGGGTGATCCCCGTGTGCAGGGGTTAGTACCTACCTAAAGTGGTCCAAGGAAGGACAACTGGTGAACTGGAGACAGGGTCATGGGCTCCCAAGACTCACTGGTGCACGTGGAGAGAGAAGGCGAGCCCGTCTGGTCCGATCCCACAGAAGAGCTCCTGTAGCACAGACTGCACCAGGATGCATTATGGGAAGAAGGCTAGCTGGCGGAGACAGTGTGATGCTCTGGGCAATGTGCTCCCGGGAAACCTTGGCTCCTGCCATTCATGTGGATGTTACATTGACACGTACCACCTACCTAAACATTGTTGCAGACCATGTACACCCCTTCATGGTAACGGTGTTCCGGAATAACAGTGGCCTCTTTCAGCAGGATAATGCTCCCTGACACACTGCAGACGTTGTTCAGGAACGGTTTGAGGAACATGACAAAGAGTTTAAGGTGTTGACTCGACCTCCAGATTCCCCAGATCTCAATCCGATCGAGCGTCTGTGGGATGTTCTGGACAAACAAGTCCGATCCATGGGGGCCCCACCTCACAACTTACAGGACTTAAAGGATCTGCTGCTAACGTCTTGGTGCCAGATACCACAGCACACCTTCAGAGGTCTTGTGGAGACCACGCCTCGACGGGTCAGAGCTGTTTTGGAGGCACAGGTGGACCTACACACTATTAGGCAGGTGGTTTTAATGTTATGGCTGATCGACGTGTGTGTGTGTGTGTGTGTTTTTTCATGACAAAGTGATTTTAAATACCAATTTTTACTTTTACTTCTAAACTATAAATATAAGCTATGCTAGCTATGCTAACATATAAGGCTAGTTATTACTATAAAACAAGTTAAAACATGCTAACAAAGCTAATAGTCAGTGTGCTGGGGTTCCGCCACACAGCTCCGCTTCCTGGAGTGATGTACTTTCATTGCAGCCAATCACAGTCGGAGGGGGCGTGGTCTAAACACTGGTAAAACTAAACCCTGTAGTTAGGATTAGCACAGTTAGCATGTTAGCACAGATAGCATAGCTCAGCATGGGGTCGGTTGGGGTTGTGTTTGTGTTTTCTGCGCTGTTTATTGCTCTCAGATGGACGGATATTTCAGCACAGATCAGTGAGACTTCATTCGTTTATTTAAAAAATAAAAGTTTTGTAAAAACTATAAAAACTGTTTGAAGTTAGTTATTTTTTATCATCAAAACACCAACAGGTTACACTTTATTTATTTACATTAACTTTTAAACTGCACAAGTCACTGTCCGCTAAATCTTTTAAAACCTGTGTATAATTTTAGCCGTTATGTCTTTAAAATGATTAATTAAAAATGTTTCATTTTAATTTTTTAACTAAACTCTGGTGTTTTCGCTTAAAAACGGTGCAGGTATGTTAGCTTAGCTTAGCTAATATAGTAGGTCTTAAAATACTGAAGCTAATAAATAAACACTTCTGATTTAATAACTTTTACTCGTTTCTGTATTATTATTGTTGTTGTTGTTGTTGTTACGGTGATTCAAATGTTTAAAAGTTTTATGAGGGCGTAGTAATCTCCGCGCATGAGACTCACGGGTGTAATCACGTGATTAACATACGTGCATCACGTGACCGCCATGAGCGCGTATTATCAGGGCTAATTAATGCTAATCCACATTCTCTGTTTGTTTAGGTTGTGTTATGAAGTCGAACACCAGCTGTGCGGAGTGTGTGTCCAATATCACAGTGAGTCTCTCTCTCTCTCTCTCTCTCTCACACACACACACACACCGTAACTGTAAGAAAACAGTAGAGCTAGCCAGTACCCTACGTTAACATGTCCGCCATTTTGGAAAGGGCCATAGTGGTGATGCATGGTGGAGATAACGTGTGTGTGTGTGTGTGTGTGTGTGTGTGTGCGTGTGTGTGCAGTGTTTATGGTGCAGCAGGACTCACCAGTGTTTGGATTACCCGGTGAGGACTCTCCTCCCTCCACACAGTCTGTGTCCCCTTAATGATGCACGCTGGGGCAACTGCTGGGGTAACACACACATACATACACACATACACACACAAACACACACATACATACACACACACACAAACACACACACATAAACACACACACACACAGGTTTATCACACTGATAATCTTATTCACCTTCAGTATCAGACAACTGATCTCTCTGTCTCTCTTATAGCAATAGTAAAAGTATAGACTGTGAATGGTGTGTGTGTGTGTGTGTGTGTGTGTAGTGAACTTCCAGGCTCTGATCATTACAGTGTGTGTGTGTGTGTGTGTGTGTGTGTGTGTGTGTGTGTGTGTGTGTGTAGTGAACTTCCAGGCTCTGATCATTACAGTGTGTGTGATTGGGGGTGTGATCATCATCTCTGTGTTCATCTGCTGCTTCTGCTGCTGCAAGTGTGAGAACATCAGGTGAGTTTAACACACACACACACACACACACACACACTCTCATACACACACACACTCCCATATACACACACACTCTCATATACACACACACTCTCATATACACACACACTCTCATATACACACACACTCTCATATACACACACACACACACACACACACACACACACTCTCATACACACTCACACTCTCATACACACACACACTCTCATACACACACACACTCTCATATACACACACACTCTCATACACACACACTCTCATACACACACACACACACTCTCACTCACTCTCTCACACACTCTCTCACACACACACTCTCACTCACTCTCACACACACACTCACTCACTCACTCACTCTCACACACACACACTCACACTCACACACACTCACTCACTCACTCTCACACACACACACACACACTCACACTCTCGCTCACACACACTCACACTCTCGCTCACACACACACACACTCTCGCTCACACACACACACACTCTCGCTCACACACACTCTCGCTCACACACACGCAGTCTCGCTCGCACACACGCAGTCTCGCTCGCACACACGCAGTCTCGCTCGCACACACGCAGTCTCGCTCGCACACACGCAGTCTCGCTCGCTCACACGCAGTCTCGCTCACACGCAGTCTCGCTCACACGCACTCTCGCTCACACGCACTCTCGCTCACACGCACTCTCGCTCACACGCACTCTCGCTCACACGCACTCTCGCTCACACGCACTCTCGCTCACACGCTCACACGCTCTCTCGCTCACACGCACTCTCGCTCACACGCTCACACGCACTCTCGCTCACACGCACTCTCGCTCACACGCTCACACGCACTCTCGCTCACACGCTCACACGCACTCTCGCTCACACGCTCACACGCCCTCTCGCTCACACGCACTCTCGCTCACACGCTCACACACACACACACTCTCGCTCACACGCGCACTCTCGCTCACACACACACTCTCGCTCACACACACGCTCACACGCACTCTCGCTCACACACACACACTCTCGCTCACACACACTCTCATACACACTCTCGCTCACACACACGCACACACACTCTCGCACGCACACACACTCTCGCACGCACACACACTCTCGCACGCACACACACTCTCATACACACACACACTCTCTCTCTCTCTCTTTCACACACACACACAGTGATGTCGATTCAGAGAGAGAGTGTGTGTGAGATAAACACACTGTTATTGTGTAAATGTCCACGTGCTGTCAGTTTTTTACAGATATTAATGTGTGTGTGTGTGTGTGTGTGTGTGTGTGTGTGTGTGTGTGTGCAGATCTAAGCGTACAGATGAGGGTGTGGAGAGAGAGGCTGAGATCAGACGAGTCCGACATGAGGAGAGGTCAGACCCTTACACTCTCTATTAGTCCTGATATGTGTGTGATTACCATGCTCTTATTATTATTGTTGTTATTATGATTAATTATTATTATTATTATTATTATTATTATTGTAAGTGTAAGTATGTAGTGTGTGATTGTGTAGTGTGTGATTGTGTAGTGTGTGATTGTGTAGTGTGTGATTGTGTAGTGTGTGATTGTGTGTTTATGTGACTGCAGGAAAGCAGAGATGAGATCGAGACATGATGATATCAGGAGGAAATACGGTGAGTCTCTGTCACCGCTCTCTCACACACTCGCACACACACTCACACTCACTCACACACACTCACACTCACTCACACACACTCACACTCACTCACACACACTCACACACACTCACACTCACTCACACTCACTCACACACACTCACACTCACTCACACACACTCACACTCACACTCACTCACTCACACACTCACACACACACACTCACACTCACTCACACACACTCACACTCACTCACACTCACACTCACTCACTCACTCACACTCACACTCACTCGCACACACACACTCACTCGCACACACACACTCACACTCACTCACACACACACACTCACACTCACACTCACTCACACACACTCACTCACACACACACACTCACACACACTCACTCACACACACTCACACTCACTCACACACACACACTCACACTCACTCACTCACACACACTCACACTCACTCGCACACACACTCACACTCACTCACTCACACACACTCACACTCACTCACTCACACACACTCACACTCGCGCGCACACACACTCACATGCGCACACACACTCACACTCACTCACACACACTCACACTCACTCACACACACACACTCACACTCGCGCGCACACACACTCACATGCGCACACACACTCACATGCGCACACACACTCACACTCACTCACACACACTCACACTCACTCACACACACACACTCACACTCACTCACTCACACACACTCACACTCACTCACACACACACACACACACTCGTGCACACACACACTCTTTTGTGATTGTTTATGATATGACTGTAAACCCAGCTTGTGTATCTGTCACACTCACACACTCACTCACTCACACACACACACACACTCACACTCGCGCGCACACACACTCACATGCACACACACTCGCGCACACACTCACACTCGCACACACACTCGCACACACACTCGCTCTCACACACTCACTCACACTCACATACTCGCACACACACTCGCTCACACACTCGCACACACACAGTGTGTCAGATTATTGATGTTTTAGACTGGTATGTGAGTGACTTTGTGTTTAACTCTATACTGCTGTTGTATCCTGCTTCATTAATACCCCACGTTAATACCCCTCGTTAATACCCCACGTTAATACACCCCCTCCTGGACACATCCTGATACTGCAGCTTATCATGACGGCTCATTATTCAGTCCCTCCAGGATTTAGTGATTTCGCAATCACAGAAATTAACGCAGTGAAACTCCACAATATTCGGAGGAGCTGCAATTTTTCAGAATGACCCGCAGGTTTGGGCCGAGACGAGTCATGTGACCTCATCAGGACGAGCATTCACCCGAAGCCCTCTTCCATTCACGTGTGTCGAACACGAGTACAGCTGAAACGTCTCATTTACCAACAAAACAGTTTTGTGCAACTGCAGTTTCACCAGTTCCAGTAGTTTTCTGCATAAAAGGCACAAAAAACTCAGATGGTTTCATTACAAATTTTGAAAAACAGTCACCGCAGAATCGAGTGTTTTTGGCCACAGCAAAGAAATAAACTCTGATCCTGTACAGACTGGGGAGGGAACCGTCATACTGTGTTTTGTGAGTGTGTACTGTGGGCTGGACCTAGTTATAAACTGTTAATAACCGTCTCTCTCTCTCTGTCTGTCTGTCTCTCTCTCTCTCTATGTCTCTCTCTCCTGTTCACATGTTTGTTGTTGTGTTCTAGGTCTGATGAAGGACAGTTCGTACTCCAGATTCGAGAACATCTGACACACTCTCCTACGCACACTCTCCTACGCACACTCTCCTACGCACACTCTCCTACGCACACTCTCCTACGCACACTCTCCTACGCACACTCTCCTACGCACACTCTCCTACGCACACTCTCCTACGCACACTCTCCTACGCACACTCCTATACTACTGGTGTGCTGATCTGCTGCTGAAGCAGTGTCAGCTCTCTCATATGATTTAATTGTTATTATTATTATTATTATTATTATTGTTATTTATGCCATGTGATGTTGCTGCAGTTTGTCTCCTGTACTGTGACGGTGCCACATTTCTGATCTGTTTACGTCTATATGAGAAATTGTCTCACATTTCAGGACTGAAATGTTTTCTTATTTTCAATAATAATTATTAATGATTAAAACAAATTCTTTTTAATTAGTTTTATCATCACACACAAAGTGCCAACAAACTGAGGAGCCATTTTATAGACAATCTGTGCACTAAAGCTTTTTAAAAGGAGGGAAGTTAAATGATAAAAATACATTTCTACCTGAGTGTGTGCTGTTTACTGTGATATAGACTGTAAATGATCACTTCACTCCTCTGTCCTGCATTTCACTTTATATATTTTAAATAGTTTTGCTTAAAGACTCTTTGATTACTATATATATATATATATATATAATATAATGTATGTATGAATATATATTTCTAAATAACCTGAGCAGTGTGGTCTGTTTATTATTTTAGAGAGATAAAAATGAATTGTGTAAAGGTATTCTACTGCAACACAAAAACATAATATAAAAAATATATATTGACTACATAAATAAATAGAATATATCTATAATATTTGTTTAAAACATACAGACTGAATGATTAATAAAGATGAATGGTTTAATGTTTATATAGTACAGATATACTGTAGGTTTCGATAAAATGAGTCAGTTTTAAATTATTTAAGAAAGAAAGACGTATTAAACATTATTTTATGTATTTGATATTTTTATTCAAAACCATTTGATAATGTTTATTGATCTCAGACATTATATTGATCACGTTTATTATATATAAAAAACATTTTTAAATCAAATGAATAGAAATAATAAATAAAGATGATTGTTGAATTCTTATTACTTTAAAAAAAATCAAATTGTAAAAAAAAAAAAAAAGAAAAAAAAACTTAAAATGATCAAAGTTAATATTGATGTTTATCTTCAGTACATGAACGCGCGTTTTTCCACGTGATTTTACTGCGCCCAATCACGGAGCTGAGTGTGCGCATGCGCCTGCCGGTCGGCGCGGAGAAAGCGAAGGCAGTGGAGCGGCTTTGTTTCAAACATGTCTGACGAAAAGTCCAAGGTCAGGTTGATCTTTAATAGATATGAGTGATAAATCTTTATTTTTCTGCAGTAAGAGGGATTTTAATGAAAAGTTAAAGAGCCCCTAAATAAACCGCTAAGGGCTGATTACAGGAGAGTGAGCACTTTAACCTGAAGGGGGCGGAGCTCTGTAGTACAGTTTAAAATAAACACCGCCCACTAAACTGATGAAGGCCTGCTGTGACAGACAGGTACACAGGTATGACTGTGTGTGTGTGTGTGTCCGTCCATCTATTAATAATTTACACACCACACCCTGTAACCTGCTGTCTGTTCCACTCAGCAGGGACGTAAGAAAAGATTTAAAAAAATTTTTACCAAGATCCACACTTTTCTGTTTCAGAGGTACATCAGTTACCGTGGCAACCTACAGACAGCTCAGTGTTTATTCCATATCAGAAGCCTAGTGCTGTTTTTATTAAACATCTTACTGACTTGACTGGTTTAGTGATTTATATAAAAATAGTTTTATATGGATAATCTAAACACCTGAAACTA